>JASDQU011028432.1:10451-25465 GCA_032191745.1 Picea mariana
ATGTGGGCACAAAAGAACGAGTGGCAAACATCTTTACAAAACCACTTCCACAAGAAGCCTTTGAATATATTTGCCAAAGACTTGGAGTTATTTATACTACAAAATGAATGTTTTTTGAATTCTTTTCTTATATGTCTTATATGTACACGAAGAAGCACCATAAGAGGATAGTTTAGTCAGGGGGAGCAACCCTGGATGGAAAGATACCTTTCCCATTGATGACAAAGGGGGAGAGATTTATCAGATGTAGAGGAAAGAGGCATGGTTCCAGGGGGAGTAGATTTATCAAATACATAGGATAGAGGCATGGTTCCAGGGGGAGTAGATTTATCAAATACATAGGATAGAGGCATGGTTCCAGGGGGAGGATGAGTGATATGATTTCAATATTTCATCAGAGTTTTTCCATCAATGCCAAAGGGGAAGATTGTTGATTAAGGTTGGTTGTCATTGATGTCAACCCTTTAAGAAATCTCTACAGCATAAAGGTTTGGGTAATGGACCCAAGATTGTTTGATGTAAACATGAATCATTATTTTCTTGTCATGGTTGATAATAAGTAAAGATGGATGAACTCCAAAGTGGTCCCCTTATGGTGAAATCCCTCACGGGAAGATGCTTTGCGGAGTAAGAGAACACATGCTTAATTGTGGAATAATGAGATGAAGGACAATGAATTTTTTAGGTAAAATATCCTATATGGATAGTGCTTGTCATTCCATTTCCAATGGTATGTGAAACGTCACATAACTCCTCACGGTTAGAGAGTTATGGCCATGAGAAGTTGGAGACCCCAGGTTTGGGTAATGAGCCCAAGTTTGTTTGATGGATAATGGTATGAGTTATGATATATTTTCAGATAATACTATTCTATATGGATATTACATGTCATTCCATTTCAATTGGTATGTGGAACGTCACATAACTCCTCATGGTTTGAGAGTTATGGCTTTACAAAGTTGGAGGACTCTCATATGTCATCTAGAAACCCCAAAAGGTCAAAGTAGTCAAAGTGGTTTAAGAGATTTTAAAAGGTAAATATTAAAGTAAAGTAATAAGTGTATTATAATTCAAATTGAATACAAAATAAATTATTTCAATAATAAATTTAATGGAGAAATTAGAAGTGGGTTAACCCTAAAATAAGGAAAGTGGGGCCAAGTGACTTAGATGATGTTTTTAAGGAAGCTTCTTGGAGAGTATAAATAAGAGGAAAGGCTCTCTCATTTTAAACACACTTGATAATATTGAATATATATATGTTTATGAGGTAACCAAGGTTATCTATGTCAAAACTCTGAGGGAAGGTGAAGAAAAGAAGGTCGAAATGCAAGGAAGGATAAATTCTTTTGATGGTGCTTTCTAAGGTATGTTATTTATAGGTCATCTCAACATTTTCGCTATAAATTGTTTTCTATAATGCCTCAAACTGTGAAATTTCTATTCCACTGAAAAAACATATCCAAGTATCTGTGGTAAAAAATTCATCTTGTGGGTCATTTTATTTTTGGAGTTACACTCCGTGGAAAGTAGGGTTTGTGGCTAGTTCTGAAACTAGTCAAAAACAAGTGTTTCGGGTAAAAACATCATAACTTATTCATAACAGATCCCAATTCCATGAAAAACAATGTGTTGGTTAGGGTACAGTCTGCAGTATGTTGTGTAACATTTTCAGATCAATTCAATAAATATTCTGTGCAGGGCATGCTCTACAAGGTCGCTCTCTAGAATAATATAGAATTCAAGAAGGTATGCCATTTTTGCTATAAATCCTTTTCTAAGAGGTTTTAAGCAATGCCACCTGGAGTAATTGCATAAAACACTCTGAAAAACATTTTGTATCAGTTTTAGATATTTATACATTACAGGTACAAAGTTATGATTACTTCAAGTTAATGTTGTTGACTAATCCAAAACTAGGCATGTGAGACTAAAGAAAAGTTTGATGAAAATGCTAGTCTCTTGTTGTTGAAGTTAAGGAAGGTTTGAAAGAATGTGATCATATACACCAGGTCTATTACAAAGTTACAAATCATATTTGGATGGTGAAATTGATGAGGGATTTTGGTTGAGGTACATGTTGAGTACATGGTTGAGACAAGTAGTTGATGAGTTGGCACATAGATAGGGTGTATAGTTGATGATGTTGGTACATATTGATGAGTAATAGTTGATGAGTAGTTGAAACATGATTGTCACATACTTGGTACATGGTTGGATTCACTTTTTTATGGTATAGGTTGATTATAGGTTATTTGGTACAGGTTGGTGCATGGTTGATGCACTTGTTTATGGTACAGGGTGATTACAGGTTCAGGTATAGGTTGATGCATGGTTGATGCATGGTTCATATTTATTGGTACAGGTTTACAACAATATATCTCACCATGACAGGTTGATAGTGGTTCCATCATTCTAGTTCTACTTCAGGGTGGCAAGACGGAGCAAGAACAGGTGGTTGTAGCCACCTTTTAGTTGTAGATGGAAAACATAGGGGGTTGTAGCCTCCTTCTGGTTGTAGCCAGATAATTGAGGAGTTGGAGCTTCCCTCAGGCTGTATCCTGAGAAAATAGGGGGTTGGATCCTATTTCTATTTGTAGATGGAAAACAAAGGAAGTTGGTGCTTCCAATGAATGTAATTCTTCAAGACATATAAGAAAAACGATTTTGTGGTTTTCTCTTGATTTGGGTTTCCACGTAAAACACTGGTGTACTGTGTATGTGTATGTTTGTTCATTTGTTCATTGTTTATTTAATCTAAATTTATTGGATGATAATGATTCATTGATATAACACTTGGATTATATGGTTAAAAATGATTAAATTTCTCTATTACTGATTCACCCCCCTTCTCAGTGATCCAACAATTGGTATCAGAGAAGCTTCCTTCAGAAGTTAGTTTAACCACTGAAAGGTAGATCATGGAGAGTACCAACTCATATAAAAATGGAATACCACATTTTGATGGACATAAGTTTTCTTTTTGGAGTATAAGGATGAGGACATATATACGGGCACAGTGATTTCAAGTTTGGCAATCAATTGTAGATGGATACAAAACACCAGCAGTTCCACCAACTAATGACAAAGTAGTAAAACTCGGTGAGAATAATTCCAAAGACACAAATGCACTTTTGAATGGTCTCAGTGATACGGTATTCACCGAATTTGCACACTGTAAATCCGCTAAAGAGATTTGGGACAAGCTTCAAAATATTTATGAAGGAGATACAAAGTCAAATCAACAAAGCTTCAGACTTACAAAGGTCAGTTCGAACAACTAAAAATGAAGGAAGATGAAGATATCGTAGCCTACTTCTTACGATTCGATGAAATAGTGAATGCAATCTGTTAGCACTTGGTAAATTTCCTAGAGGTTGAAAACAGAAGAAATATACAAAGGTAACTTTATCCAACCACTTTTAAAGCTGGGATCTAGCCCCTGCATCTTCAGAGAGGGATCTCTCTATATGATTTAGCTATGTTTCCAATTTTAGATATTAGTCTAGGTAAAGAAATAGGTCGTTTTTGTTGTAAAAGTGTTTTTTTTTTTAATTGGTTGAGACAGTCTACACATCCATTGGGCTATGGGGTGTGTGTTTTAATAAATATGAGATACAAACCAGAAACGCGAAAGAAGACTTCTACTAGGAGAGATAATATACTCACTAGATCTTTTAGTAGCTTAAATGATGGACAAAAGAAAGATGAGAAAGATAATTTCAACTAAGAAGCAGTTGAGAATTTCTTAATTGAAAACACCAGAAGATAAACACTAAAATCTTTCGAGTCAGAAACAGGGTATACAAGATAAATCCTGCAACATTCGTTACTCTTAAAGATTAGTTTTAGAAAACAATATGATCACAAAGAAAGAATAACATTCAACTTAGAGATTAAACATCACCAGTGAATACACGCAATAATCCTGTAAAAGTGCCTCCTTTTTATTAATGGAATATCTCTTCAAAAATATTACAGTCTAATAGCATCAGGGTGTGAAGATAAACAACCCCCAATACTTCAAAAGGTGAAGTATTTATAACTCAAATTACAAACGTTCCTTTCATAAATGACCAGGACGTGCTCAATCTATTTTTAGCCTAACTAACTTAACAAACTTCCTAAATGTAGGAACTGCCTGATGACTTGGTGTAACTGCACGCTGACTTCTGGGTAGACTGTTGATGAAGCCTTTGCATTACCTCATCTGACTGGACAGGTGACTGGATCTAGACAAATCATCTGCTAATCGATCAGATCGCAGAGCTCTTTCCATCTGAGATGACTGGGAACATTGACTTTGAGCAGTCTTCGATACACTTCATCCATTTCTGTATACTTGGCGAATGTAGGCTTGGTGAGGAATATGTATCGAATCTCGTGTTGGATACTGATGTCCCACTGAAGAGCATCTAGGAATTCTTTGCCGGTGATGCTCCCTTGTATGCCAGCAAACTTTGAACTATCCTTAGCCACTTTGGATAATATCTTCTTGTAGTCTGGGAGTGTCATTAATTTATCATTGATCGCTTTCAGACCAGGAAGACCTTTCTTCTGGAGAGCTTCAATCTTATTGAAGAAATTTTGTACCCCCTGGTCCATGACCTGAACCTTTTCTTCCAACTGAAGCATTAGTCCTCTCTTGGTCAAAAATCTTTTGACCTCAAGGATGGTCTCTATTCTGTCTTCAATATTCATCTCTTCCAGCTCTTCCCTGGTCTTAGAATTGAGGAACTTGATGATCTCATTTTACTGTGTTGGTCTATCTCCCAATTCTACTATGATCTTCTCAATGGTCTGTTTGCTCCTCTAGACCAACTCATTCGGCTCAAACATGATTTGGATCATGGGCCATATCTCATTTATGGACTTAGTGATGTCTGTCCATACACTCTCTTTTACTCCGGCCAATGTCTTGCCTGCCATTGTCTGCTTCCGGAGCTGCTGTAACTCCTGCTTGAGCTTCTCTGTTACNAGGCTGGTCTGGAAGGAAGATTTGAGTTCCTGCAGGTTCTCAATCTCCTTTTTAAGCCTGCTAATCTCTGTCTCCTACAGGTTCATCTTTTCCATGGACTTAGCTAGATCGGCTGTCTTCTCCTGAGATGTCGATGGAGTCGTGGACGTGGTTGTTGTCACTGATGTTGTGCTTACTCCTGGAATTGGGATAGAACTCAATGGAATGACTTCCATTGGCTTCAGCTGCTCCTTTTCCTTTAGTAGTTTCTCCATCTCGGCTTCCATTTCTTTGAGCTGTGCATTCTGCTCCATGATCATCTTTAGCATCTCATCCTTCTCGCCTTCTTTCTCTGCTATCTCCTTCTCTTGCGAGTCCTCTGTGGGTGGGAGCTTCATTTGTTTTCTCAAGGATGTTATATCAACGTTCTTATTAT
Source organism: Picea mariana (assembly GCA_032191745.1). Lineage (NCBI taxonomy): Eukaryota > Viridiplantae > Streptophyta > Pinopsida > Pinales > Pinaceae > Picea > Picea mariana. The sequence continues at coordinate 15,845 of JASDQU011028432.1, forward strand.
TTATCTTTTCCTCTGCTGCTTTGACATTCGAAGGATCATAACCAATCTTGAGGACCAGCTCCTCCAAAGTTTTCATCCTATTGTCCTTTGAGAATGATGATATCTTCTCCCTTTTGAGTTGTGTTTGAACATTGTTCAGGGACACCTGCAATTTGGCTGCAGAAGCGGAAGCATGCACCAATGTATAGAAAACCATTTCTCTGGTCTGCTTGTGTAGATCCATCTGATCGGCTGGGTGCACATCCTTCATCTAGAATTTGAAGGTGGCCCTCTTGTAGTTGGTGATTACCTTGGGATCTGGTACCTGTGCCTGGAGAAAGGCCATGTGCATTCTTCCCTTTTCTGTGTCGAATGCAGACAGAAGCCCATGTTGTGCAGTTGATGTCTTCTTCCAAAACTAAGCGCAAGTACTGCTAGTAAGGGTCTGCTTCTTTTTCTTGATCAGCTCGTAGTTCTCGAATATGCTCAACTTGGGCCCAGTCTTGCCTGGATTTCTTCGGTATTGCTGGGGTAATGTCCTTATATAGGCTCGAACAGAAGGGAGGAATAACTGACTTGGTCACTGTGGTAGGCAGGGCTTCTTTTTCCCCTGTCGGGCTAGGGACTGATGAAGTCTTAGGCCTCTTAGTGTGCAGCTGGAACTCCTTGGAAGATACCTCAATGACAGGAAGAGATAAATTCTACCTCGGCCTCTTCTCTTTTGGGACCTGTGGCATGGTCATTGGTGGCATAGTGGTCGGGGGAGCCTATTGTTCCACTTCAATGAATGTGTTGGGCTCCCAGGCCATCTGATTCACAATTTTTTCAATTTCAGGCTTGGACACATGACCATAAGGGATATTTTTGTTCTTCACCCTCATCTCTGAAATGATTCCACATGGATCATAATGCCATGGGAAGCTTAAGAAAAACTTCATCTCTCTTAGCATCCGGTCTCTTTCTTCCCTGGTGCCACGACTGTTGCAGATGAAGGAGCCAATCTTCCCCTTGATTCTAAGCTGCTGCTTTTTCTTCAAAGATACAAAATGGATATCATCTGAATTCATGATCTATCTTATATACTCTAAAGCAAAGATTCTAACTGGCACATACTTGGGCAGCTTATAGGGTGCCAACTCGCACCCATATACTTTGATCTCGGTATGGTTTTGATACAGGTACCAATCCCCGGTCTTTGTGTTGTCCGAGAGATGCAAGATTCTCTGGAATTCGTCATTTATTCAAGGCTCGGCCCTGCTGCTCAGCATACTTACCACAGGGTGGTAGAGCTGATCGATGAATGACTTAAAACTGTACTCTGTGGAGTTGTTCTTGAGCAAGGAAGTCAACGTGGTGACTGCCTGAGGTTTACCATCTTCATCCATCTTCTGCATGGAAAAACTAAATTTATCTGCTTGAAAGAAAACAAACATGTATGCCAGTATGGACGAGTATCTGAACATGCCTTTTGTGCCAAAATTCATGAAATGTTCATGAATATTGACTACCAAGAATGTATTGAAATCAAACTGGGTGGTGGGCTTTTCATCAGTGGAGAAAATGAATAGGAAACCTAGAATGGACTCATCCACCCACTGGTCAGAATAGTACCCTAGCAAAGCACAAAGGGAAGAAATGACCTAGTTTCCCTTAGTGGAGAACATGAACGATGGGTAAGGGGGATTTGTGGAAGGGAATTGAGTGGAGGTGGGAAGGAAAAGCTCGAATATTTGAGCTCTTTGGGGAAAAGTCATCTTCTAATACAACTCTGTAAGGATATCCAGGTTGAAAGGAGACACAGAGTCAGCACGGGGAATTTGCATCATCTGGTCTATGGACTCAGGCGTGATGAGGAAAAGGATTGCTCTGGATGAGGATATAACAGCTCTTTGTTTGAGAATATAGTGGGCTTTACAGTTAAGCGCGAACTCGGGAAAATGGTGGATCTGAGGAAAAAGGTAAAGAGGTAAATTGGACTCCCAGAGTCCAATTTCATCACTCTGGTCCAGGAAAACTTCCCTGAGCCATGAATGGAGGTCTGAGAAATCGAAGTTGCATTTGGTATCTGTGATTAATTGGTCTTTGTCGACCAGTGGGATCTTGTCTAGGTCGACAGGAGGCGGGAGAAACGGATTCTCCTCTCCTTCTATTTGTTTGGATTTTGGTGCCATCTCTGCAATAGTACCTGCAATAAACACAAAGTTAGTGGGGGCGAATGATTGTGGATGAAGGCGACGGGATGTAACGGAGGAGCAAGCAATGAGTTTCTCTGGTGCGACGAGTGAACAACAAAAGTAGGGGAAAAAACAATAGTTTTATTTAAAAATGGGGTCGGTTGGGCACGGGAGACAGGTCAGTTGGATAACGGATAGGTTATCCTGTAATAAATGGACAACGGGTCATTTGGGGGTGAGATGGCCAGTGACGGTGGCTGAAAGATATGGACGGGTGATGTGGTGGCTAGGGATTGGAGGTAAAAGTCATAATAAGGGGCTTTCCATGAGTGAAAGGGGGAAGGGGACTGACAACAGTTATGAGATGTGACTAACTCGAGAACAAGTGGAAGGTGACATCCATAAGTGACGAGGGTCTATCAGATAGCGGATGGTGATGGGACTTTGGGACCAATAGATTTATGCCACATAATACAAGGTACCCGCCAGAGGGAGATTACCATTCCGGACCCCCCCCCTCAGTTAAAAGCAGATCATCCAGGGGGGGTCTGAAATCCATTTAGGGCCTGTTTCCTGGCCGCAGATCTTAGCGCACCTTTTATTACTCATTCTAGACCCCCCCCGCCTCCATTAAAGGTAGAACAAATGGGGGGGTCTGGAATCAAATATTATCCATTGATTTGAGCGCTCGATCTTAAGCCGTCCAGATGAGCTCAAGTCTTATCATCGATTCCGAACCCCCCCCAGTTAAAAAAAGAATGGTCGGGGGGTCCGAAATGCTCTGTACACCGTAGATCTGAGTGCCACGATCAGGATCGTCGATATGTGCAGGGAGCATAAATGGGGAGCGGAGAATACATGCGCTAGGGAAAACTTAGGATAAATGCATTTTATGGGTTTTTCCCAAACTTTTAAAGTAGAGACCACCATGGGGCTTCGACCAAATGATCTTCTAAGCATATGAGACATGGTGCAACATTGAAATCAAACGGGTTTTATTGGAATGAAACAGTAAAGCAACTAGCCTACATACTAACCTATCTTCCTATGACCATTAACCCAGATTAAACTGTTGGGTTAAGAATTTACTCTACCCTGGGGCTATCTGACCAAGATTAGATAGTCTAACCATATTTATTCACTAATCTAACTTAGACACTTTGGCTAAGATTAAACTGTTTAGCCAAATTCATTCACTACCCTATCAACATTCAAATTTAAAAAGAACTTGGCCATGCTTGAAAGGTATGGACCAAGTTACTATTATTGCATGGGGCTTTTATTGCAATTCTTTTATGCCCTCTTTTTCTTTTCTTTTTTCTTTTCTTTTCTCTTTTTCTTTTCTTTTTCCTTTCTTTTCTCTTTTTTATTTTCTTTTTATTTGCAGAATGAAAAATCATTTTTCAACAAAAAGACTAGAGACAGATAATATCCCAGTCACCAGTTGATCCTATAATTTATAGGGTGATAACAGATGGTACTTGCCCTATGAAGTGCCAAGAATCCTGGTTCCTGTCATTCTGAAAACTTCTGCCTAGTAGCCTTCGTTGGGTTTTATTCACAAAAATTGGAAGAATAGTGTTGAGAAGCTTAGGGCCTTCTCTTCGGGCTTCAACCAACTGACTAATGTTTCTTCTCTCAGAAAGTGCAGGCGAAAAATAAAAACAAAAATGGTATGTACAGTGGAGAGTGAAAACTCGAATCTTCTATTGAGGTGGCACATAATGTTTCAACATTCTGCCATTCACAGGTGCTCCTGGCAGATCTATCCCATCAGCGTTGTTTAGCAAGAAAGAATTGTTTCCTCGGAAAGCTTGGATCATGTATGGTTCTGTCCACAGACTGTCAAACTTTCCATGCTTTCCCTTGTCTTCATTTCTGGCATCCCATCTCAGTACCAAATCTCCTAGCTCAAAATCATCTTCCTTAGTTCGTTTTTCAAAGATCTTCTTGATGTTTTCTTGGATTACCTGTGTCTTGTTGAAAACATCCTCCCTAGACTGCTGCAAATGGATCATCTGGTTGATCCTTCTCTGTGAGTCATTTGGCTCAGCTTGTACATATTGAAGCAACTTCATGACAGGGACTCCTAAAGAAGTGGGGAAAACTACCTCTGTGCCATAGACTAGCTGATATGGTGACATATCAATTGACCTTTTGGAGGTTAGTCTGTCAGCCCATAACGCAAACACCAACTTGTTGTGCCATGATTTCTTGTTTTCCTGCAGTGTTTTCTTGATGATATTTACCAAGGTTTTGTTTGAAGATTCCGCCAGCCTATTCCCCTGAGGGTAGTAGGTTGTGGAATGCCCCAAACCAATGTGATACTGGTTGTAGAAATCTATGAGATTCTTCGACCGAAAGGCAGCTGCATTATCAGTTATAATATTTCTAGGATATCTAAAGCGAGACAAAATATTATTTTCAAGGAATTTGATAATAACAGAGTCAGTGGCTTGCCTTTTTGGTACTGCTTCGATCCATTTGGTAAAATAATTGGTGGTAGTGAGAATCCAAATGTGTTGGCTTGAAGAAGGGGGGTGTATTTCTCCAATGATGTCCAGTCCCCATTGCCGGAAAGGGGCCTCAACTGAAATCAGTTTCAGAGGTAAAGGGAGGATTTTCCTCTTGCCTTCGAATAGTTGACATTGATGACATGCAGTTACCTTTTGATGCACATCGACAAACAGGGTGGGCCAATAGAATCCAGCTCTGAGTATTTTGCTGGCTGTGACCTTCCAGTTTAGATGGCCACCACATTCTCCTGCATGAAAATCTTGTAACACTTTATCAGCTTTATCTTTCAATAAACAATTTAACAGAATGCCTCCAGGATCTTTCCAATACAAATTGCCTTCTAGAATACAGAATTTTAAGGTTTTCAGCTTTAAAAATATAGCTTTTGTCTTAGTCAAACCAGGGGGATCTTGTAGATTTTGCAAAACGAATATAAGGTCTGCGTACCATGGAGAGTTGAGAAATACCTCTCTCACGCTTGGAGTCGCCATCTCGCCCTGTTCATCTTCCAAATCTAAAAAATTAATGTCAAGAGCATGGAAGTTCGATTCAGCCATTAATTTTTCTAGGCCTTGACCCTTAATTACTTTTGTAGGCTTAATCTCTATATCGTATTCTAAAATAACAACAATCCATTTTCTCCTTCTTCCATCAGGGTTGTCCTGTGTCAAAATTTCTTTTACTACCGCGTTCGGAACATATGCTATGGTGTGGGAATGAAGAATGTAGACTCTAAAGTCTTTTATGGCTTTTACCAAAGCCAAAGCTTGTTTCTCCATTATCTTGTAATTCAGAGCAGCATCTCTTAATGCTTTTCTAAAGAAAGCTATGGGTTGTCCATACCCTTCGTTGTTCTTTTGCAGTAACACCGCTGCTATAGTATGTTCGGAAGTGAAAGAAAAGAGATAGAAATACTTAGTAAAATCAGGACTGATCAAAATAGGGGCTTCTGTGAGTGCTCGTTTGACTTGTTCGAAAGACTGTCTGGACTCGGAGTCCCATTTTATTTTTACATCCTTTTTTAGCATATTTTTGATGTTTCTGATGAGTTCTACCAGATTGGGAATGAATATTCGTAGAAAGTTTATTCTCTCGATAAAACACTGTAGTTCTTTGAGGTTTCTTAGGTGTTCTAATTTTTTTATGGCCTCGATTCTATTGGGGTCTATTTTGATTCCATCTTTGGAGATGATGTGTCCTAGCAGTTTGCCTTCCTCTAACCCGAAAAGGCTCTTCTTAGGATTTAAAGAAATCCCAAAACTCCTACATTTGTCGAAGACTCGTTTGAGGTGTCGCAGGTGTTCGTCATTAGATTGGGAAAATACAGTTACATCATCTACATAGATGACAATAAACTTACCCGATTCTTCCACGAAAGAAATATCCATCGCCCTCTGGAAAGTGGCTCTTGTGTTCATCAGACCGAAAGGCATTTTCACATACATGAAAGTGCCCCATGGGGTGGTGAAAGCGGTTTTGTCTTGGTCATCCGAGTGAACTAGGACCTAATTGTAACCTGAGAAACCGTCCAGCAGAGAAATTCGACTGGACCTGACCACCCTTTGCAGGATATGGTCCATTTTCGGCAACGAGTAATTATCCTTCAGGGAGACTTTATTCAGATTTCGGAAATCTATGCAGAGTCTGATTTCCCTGGTTTTCTTACGTGTAGGGACCAAATTAGAGACCCATTTGGAAAAACGCAATGGAACTATGATTTTGGCATCGTACATTTTTTTGATTTCCTTTTCTATCAGAGGGAGCAACTTGGGATTTATCCTCCTAATTTTTTTCCTAAATGGTTTTTGGTCTTCTTTTATTGGAATCCTATGTTGTATGATGCTGGTATCATAAGCTTTCAAATATTCATAGCCCCAGGCAAAGACATCCAAATATTCTTTGAACAACTCAATGTATTTGAGTTTTTGCTCTGGGGGTAATGATTTAGACAGTTTGACTATCCTGGGTTTCTCTTCAGTCCCTATATTACAGTCTTCTACCTCTTGTCCATGAGCTTTGATTTTTGGTTTTTTGGCTACGTCGTTAAAGTCAAACAAGTCCTCTAAAGGAACTAGACGTCTAGGAAAAACATTGCTTTTCAAATGTAAAACATCAGCGTCCATTTCGTCATCGCCTAATTCTCTTGAATCTACAGTATTTACACCATCAATTTCAAAATCAGAACTATTTACATTTTCATCTTTGTTATCTAAATCTATATTTGTACATTCAAAATCGTTTTTACACTGTAGAAAGTCTTTGATTTGATCATCATTACCAAACACTTGCCAGTACCTGATATTGTCGGGGACGGTTGGTCTGCATTTCACCTCAACAGTGTATGGGTGGGTCGAGCGGAAAGGAATCTTACAGGTGGCTGCTGACGTAGCCAATCCATCTGCCAGAATGTTTTGTCCCCTCAACATTACCTGCAAGTCAACTTCAGTGAAACATCTAAGGGAATCAAGAACAACATTCCTATAAGCTCTAAGACGTGGGTGTTTCGTAGCGTACTCACCTTTGATTTGCTTGACTATCAACTCAGAATCACCTCTTACCATCNGAATGTTTTGTCCCCTCAACATTACCTGCAAGTCAACTTCAGTGAAACATCTAAGGGAATCAAGAACAACATTCCTATAAGCTCTAAGACGTGGGTGTTTCGTAGCGTACTCACCTTTGATTTGCTTGACTATCAACTCAGAATCACCTCTTACCATAATCTGTTTAGCACCAACTCTCTTCAAAAGCTTCAGACCGAGCATCAAGGCTTCATACTCGGCAATATTGTTAGTGCACTGGAAATTTAATTTGTAAGAATGATTTTATGAATACCTGTTTCTGTGATTATGCAGCCAGACTCCTGCTCCAACTCCTTCTTTACTCATGCTCCATCAAAATCCATGCTCCAGAAATTGGTAGGTAACTCTTTAGTTATCACGTTCTTCATCCTTGCTACCTCAATGATTTCTTATCCTTCATCCTGGCTAGATGTATCTTCCGCCAGCTGAGTATCTTGTTTTTCCATGTCACCATCATTGTATAAGATAAAAGAATCCAGATTGAAATGTGCAGAGTAGAGGGGATAGTTGTGTGGTTTTTCTTGGCTACTAACCATGTACTTCATCAATGTTTTTCTGTATAGCATTCTTTGTTTCCCTAAAAATGGGATAGTGGCATAAGACATATCTAGTTGCAGGGTTCCTTTCAACTTAGCCCCCCAAGACCGAGATAGAAACATTCTATACTTTGGCGGGATGTCTGCAACCACCAAATTCATTACCATGCTCTTCGCAGGGATCTGAACAAAGGTGATGCATAGGTCCTTTATCAAACCAATACATATAACTTTATTGGAGTCGAGTGAGTGTAAGTCCTTGTATGGTCTGGTGACCTCCAGTCCCAGTTTCTCCATTACTTCTTTGGGCATCAGATTGTGGGAAGCACTTGAATCCAACATAGTGTTATGCAAGATCAGGTCATGTATGTTTAGAATGATGTAAAAAGGAGCGACCTCACCAGTATCATCTCGACCATCTACTTCAGGTCCGAAAAGAAGTTCAGGTTGATCATCAGTAAGGCTCACGGTGTCTGAATGATTTGTTGATCCAATGGTTAAGGCCTTCATGCCTATGTCAGGTTCAATGGTTAGTGCTTTAATCACCTGTGAACGATAAACGTCTTTGTTCATCAACTCGATAAGTGGGATGGGAATTTTTACTTTGGCCAACTCCCCCTCTAGGATGAAAGGTGTAGGATCTCTACCTTGGCTCATCAATTCTGTTTTGTCCACCATATTATTTTGTCGAGAAGTACTTGGTAGATTAACAAGTGAAACCTCAGGCTATGATGATCTTTTCAGAATAGTAAGGTTTTTCTTCATGAGGGCTTCGGCAGTGCTCTTCTCAGAAATCTCCTTGGCAGCTGGCTCAGAGGTCTTCTTGGTTTCAACTATCTTCTTTGTTTCAATTGCCTTTTTCGGGGAACTTCCTTCTGTCCTTTTACTCCGCAGATTATATTGCCGGTGTACCTCCAAAATGGCATTTTCGAATGCCTGCTATTCTGCATCTTCAGATTCTTTACTTAATTTTATTTGATTAAGAAGAAAAAGTTATTGCTCTTCTTGGGTAAGGAAGATAGCTTCGTTGTCGTGAATGCCCATGAGATTAATGTGAGTATCCTCCAATTCCTCGATTACTTCCTCCCCTTCATCAGCATAATTTTCTTGTAGAGGAGGTCTGATCTACTGATCTAGACCCCTTTGCTCTCTTTGATCCCTAGGATATCTCTGTCTGATTTGAGGAGGGTTTCTCCTAAAATTAGGGTTTCGAACCTGAGGAGCTAGTGGATTTTCTCTTGGAGGATTTCTGTCCGATACAATAATTCTTTTCATCATTCTTTCCATTTCTCTGGCCAAAGAATCCAATTTGGAGTCTGAGGTCAATGTGGAAGGTTCTTCTTTGATTGTGACTCTCCTCTCTGACCTCTGACGTGCCCTTTTTTCCAACAAATTGGCCTCCACACTTATAGCACTTTTCTGCATGTCTGCCAGGGTGGTAGAATTTCTTTCTTAGTTGGTATGACATATCGGCATCAAAGTCATCAGGGAATTTTATCAACTCTAGGCCCTATGGAGGTTTGATTTTGGATGGAATAGCATTGTACAGGTTATTGAAATGGGTGCAGTAATCTTGTACCGCCTCACCTTGATTTCTTCTTATATTCTCGTATTCTGACAATATTTGGAGAGGGTTTTTCTTTACCTCCCATCTGTCAAGAAAACTCCTTTGGAACGCGACAAGGTCAAGTACTGAGGCGAAAGGTAAAGCTTTGTACCATTTCTTGACGTCACCTGTCAAAATTTGGGCAAACAATCTCATTTGAACGTCAGCCTCATCAACTTCTTGCAGGTTGAAATAATCATTCATTTTATCTATGTGCTATTGTGCAC
>JASDQU011028432.1:59530-69626 GCA_032191745.1 Picea mariana
TAGTTTTTAGTTTCATGCTCATGTTGTTATTTAGTTTTTGTTTAATTCTTGTTGATACCTTTATTGTTTTCTTTCTAACCTTTTGCATTACAGCTGTCATGACTAGAAGAGCCCAACTAGGCATGTAAGTGCTCCTTTTTTGCTCACCCATTGACGAAAAGAGCACGAACACCAAGCTCCACCTAGGGCAAGGGAATCGTAGACTAGGCTGAGGTTACAGGAAAACTACACAGAGAAACCAATAGGATTCTCTCCATGAGCCTTCTTATGCCCACTACTCACAGACTTTCATTCCCCATATTCTTGTTCCACCTAGGAGTATATACCTTCACAAGCACAGTCCATCGGTTGCTTAACCTCCCTCTCCAGGTCTTGGCAACAGGCCGGATCAGGAATTCTCATAGCTTCGTAGCTAGTGATGGACTCTCTCTGGGAGAAAACCACTACCCAGAAGAATCTCTCACCTAGAGAGAACTTCTAACAGGCATGACAACCTGCCTCTTCAACCATGGGCCTGACAACCTGGTTCTTCAACTAGTTTTCAACTTAGTTCCCGCAAGGTAAGGATAACAACAATAACAACATTTGGTTAACTCACAGGTGACAGTAGCAACAAGAAAATTGGGTGTGGATGTCCAAAAACGGCAATAGTCCCACGAAGACACAGCACAGTTCAGGTAACACATAGGACAACAACCCAAATGGTTAACCACAAACTTGGATTTGCAGTGTTGATAAATTGGATTCACAGGACACACAGGAGACATGGCTCAATCCACGGGTTTGCCACTGGTTTTCAGGGTGTGTGACAAGGAATCAACGCAAAGGTCGAACGTAGATTCAAATGATTCATATGGAGGATGTGTTGGCTTCTCAAGAAAACATCACGGTTTTCTAGTTTCAGTGTTGCGTGAGGGTATGCAGAGATCAGACGTCGACGCCGCCTGGTTCAGACAGCAGACGAAAGAATGGAAGATGAACCCCCATCATGGATCAATGCTTGGGTTAAATTGAATGTGCCTGGGCCGACACATGTCTCCCATGAAGTTGCATGCACTCCATCAAGTATGTGCTCCCTTTTCCAGGAACTTAGGATAAACAACATGTCTTTCACACAGCTTTGGAATAATAATAAATTGTTATTCTCAAGGACTTAAGTCCCTAATCTTAGCCCCTCTTTCCAACCTTTCGGCCCCCTTTCCCTTACCCACTCTATGGAATGTTAGTACCCCATCACTCTTTCTTCATGGTTGGTCTGCATGCAGTGATGTTTATATTTTATTAATGTTCTGCATAATTACATATACAAAAACATGCTCCTGGCCTTTAACACTTAGGCTCTCCAGCCCAACAAACACATAATCCCACCAACTTATCAATACTCGGTTCACCAACCCACAAAATATGTTTACAATTCATAAATCCAATAGGGGCTCGTCCTTGGGATATTACAATCCCCTCCCCTTATTTTTACATTGTCATCAGTGCAACTCTTTACACAACATAAGCAAGATTTTCAAAATCTTCAAAAAGATGCAAGTATTTTGCTGGCATATCATCTTTATGCTCCCATGTCGCATCCTCAGGATCGTACCAAGTCCACTAGACCTTTACAAGCCCTATGGCTCGATTCCGGAGCTGTTTTCTTTTCTGGTCCAATTTGCGCACAAGATGCACTTGCAGGACACCTTCTTGCTCCACCTGAATCACATTCCAATTGATTACATTATTAGCATCAGGTATATATTTATTAAGCAATGAAATATGAAACACATTATGTACAGTCATGGATGAAGGTAATGCAAGCATATATGCAACTAGCCCAATCCTTTCTAGGATTTCAAATGACCCACAAAATATGGCTGCCAACTTCAAATAGTTTCCTAGCCTCAGGGAACTTTTATTGGCTTTCACTTTCAGGAAAACATGATCTCCCACTTTAAACTCTCTGTGGGTTTTGTTTTTATCAACATAACTTTTCTGCCTGTCTTGGGCAACCTTTAAATTCTGCTTAATTTTCAGCATTTGTTATTCCATTTCCTTGAGCAACTCTGGCCCAACCACTACTCTATCAACCGGATTATCCCAACTTATTGGAGTATTGCACTTTCTGCCATAAAGTGCTTCAAATGGGCTTATCTTCAACGATGCTTGATACCCATTACTGTAGGTGAATTCTACAAATGTAGGTAGTCTTCCCATTTAGATGGTTTGTCCATCACATACATCCTTAGTATGTCTTCTATCACTTGATTCACCCACTCTGCCTGCCTATTAGACTCGGGATGATAGGTTGTGCTAAAGTTCAGATTCGTTCCAAATCCTTTGAATAAACCTTTCCAAAACTTGGAGGTTAATTTTAGGTCTTGGTCAGACACAATTGTCTTGGGAATATCGTGCAATCATGTTATTTCCCTCATAAAAATATCAGCAATGTTTGCTACCTTGTGAGTATTCTTTAGTGGAATAAAATGGGCAGTTTTCGTAAGCTTGTCCACCACCACCATGATTGATTCATGTTACTTGCATGTTCTAGGAAATCCTATGATGAAATCCATTGTCACTACCTCCCACTTCCACTCAGGAATGGGTAAAGGTTGTAGAAACCCTATTGGGTGTATATGCTCAGCTTTAACCTTCTGGCATTCCATACATCTAGCAATGTATTCTGCAATTTCTTTCTTCATACCTGGCCCAAAGTAATGGCTCTTGACTGTTTCCATAGTTTTCTGATATCCAGAGTGCCCTTCATAAGGCACATTATGCATTTCATTCAAAATCATAAGTTTCAAGTCCTGGACATTAGGTACATAAATTATGTTCTTGTACAGAAGTGTTCCGTAAGTTTCCAATTTATAATTCTCCACTTTCTGTGCCATATTACCTTGTTGTAGCTTTGCTACCAAATCCCTGTACTGCAAATCTATACTTGCAGCCTCCGAAATTCTGCCTTTTATATCAGTTTGGTACATGTTAGTGGTTGTAGCATGTAATTCATGCACTCTCCTGCTGAGTGCATCAGCCACTTTGTTCTCTTTTCCTTTGATATGCTTTATATCAAAGTCATATTCACAAAGAATCTCCAACCACCTACTCTACCTAGCATTCAAGTTTGGCTGATCAAACAAATACTTCAGACCATTGTGGTTTGTTTTCAATTCAAACCTCTTTCCCATGAGGTAATGCCTCCATTTCTTTAGAGCGTGAACGATGGCCGCCAACTCCAAATCATGAGTTGCATAGTTCCTTTTGTGCTCTTTCAACTTTCTAGATTCATAACAAATTACGAACCCATTCTGACTAAGGACTCCTCCCAATCCTTCTTTGCCTGCATCCGTACACACTACAAAGTCTTCATTCAAGTTTGCAATCCTCTAGATTGGAGCACTGGTTAACAACTGCTTCAATCACTAAAATCTTTTCTCACATTCTTCTATCCACTGAAATTTCTTCTCCTTCCTTTGCAAGGAAGTGATAGGGTGAGCTATCCTTGAGAATCCTGCAATGAACCTTTTGTAATAGCCATCTAGACCCATAAAGTATCTGACTTTTGTTACATTCTTCAGCACTGACCATTCTTTGATGGCTTCAATCTTCTYAGGATCTACAGCTATCCCATCCTCTGAAATAATATGCCCCAAGTAATGGATCTGCTCCTGATAAAACGAGCACTTGCTCAACTTGGCATACAGTTGGTGCTCTCTTAGCACTTGCAACACCATCCTCAGATGTTGTTCATTCTCTTCCTCTGACTTGGAATACACTATAATTTCATCCAGGAAGACTATGAAAAACTTGTCTAGATAGTCCCTGAATACACCATTCATCAGGCACATAAAAATAGTGGGTGTGTTCATGTAACGTCCCCAGCCATCAACCCCACGGTCGGGCAATGCTACTACACGGAACATTCTCATAAATTTATATATATCATGCATATTAAATCTAATTAACAGATTTTAATGAAATTTAACCAACAATACAGAGTAATCACAGTATTACTGCTAACATACAGAATTAATGGAATTAACAGTAATATCATTGCAACGGAATACATGATAATATTGCAAGCATCACAAACATGCATTTTAATTGAAATTAAAACACAAAATTAATACTTATCTTTGAAACTGTAATAACTCCACCAAATAAGTGCAGACCTTCCATGAACCTCCCAGCCTTAGACCACGTTGCTCATCACACTCAGCAGTGGGTCACCCCCGAGCTGGGACCAAGATCCACCCAGGGCAAGGGAATCCTAGACTAGGCTGAGGTTACAGGAAAACTGCACAAAGCAACCAGAAGGATTCTCTCCAGGAGCCTTCTTACGCCCACTACTCACGGACTCTCATTCCCCACATGCATGTTCCACCTGGGAGTATACACCTTCATAAGAACAGTCCATTGGTGCTTCACCACCCTCTCTGGGACTTGGCAACAGGCCAGATCGGGAAATCTCAGAGCTCCATAGTTGGTGCTGGACTCTCTCTGGGAGAAAACCACTTCCCAAGAAACTCTCTCACCTGGAGAGAGCTGCTCACGGGCATGAAAACCTGGTCCTGCAACCAGATTCCAACTCAATTCATGCAAGTTCAGGATAATAGTAACAGCATCAGTGTTTGGTTAACTCATAAGTGACAGTAGCAACAAGAAAATGGGGTGTAGAAACAGGAAACAACAACATGCCACTAAGACACAACACGATGCAAGTAACACCGGTTTTCAGGATGTGTGACAAGTAATTCATGCAGAGGTTGACACAGACTCAACAGTTCGGACAGAGGGTGTATCGTCTTCCCAAAAAAACATAACAGGCCTCAGGTTTCAGAGCTGCATGAGGCTCACAGAACTCAGATGCAGAGATCCCTCAGTTCAGACAGCCGACAGCAGAATGGAGGACCAACCCCGAGACCAGACGAAATTCCCGATTTCAGACAGTCGATGGCAGAATGGAGGATGAACTCCTGACTCAGTTGATGCTTTAGCTTTTAACTGCATGTGCCAAGGTCGACACTTGTCTTCCTGGGGCTGCATGTGGTCCCTTTTTCACACGTTGGAGCTACATGTGTTTCTTCTCCCAGAACTTAGGATAAAAACATGTTTTCTCCCACAGCTTTAGAATAATAATAAAATATTATTCCCAAGGACTTAAGCCCCTAAGATTAGCCCCTCTTTCTAACATTTCAACCCCCTCTTTCCTTACCCACCCTGTGGAAGCTTAGTCCCCCATCACTCTTTCTTCGTGGTCAGTCTGCATGCAGCGATGTTTAATCTTTATTAATGTTCTGCATATTACATATACAAAAATAGGCTCATGGCCTTTAACACTTAGGCTCTCCAGCCTAATAAACACATAAGCCTACCAGCTTATCAATACTCGGCTCACCAGCCTACAAACATAATTACAACAGGGCTCGTCCTTGGGGATATTACAATTCGACAACCAAAACGGCACCACTGTGAACTCGTAATGACCATACCTTGTTCTAAAGGTGGTCTTGTTGATGTCTTAATCCTTTATTCTTACCTAGTAATATCCTGATATAAGATATATCTTTGAAAATATCTTCGCATCCTTCAACTGATCGAAGAGCTCATCAATCCTCGGCAGAGGATACTTGTTCTTTACATTTACTTTGTTCAATTGACTGAAATTGATACATAATCTCAATGTCCCATCCTTCTTCTTCACGAACAGGATCGAGGCACCCCAAGGTGACACACTTGGGTGTATATACCCCTTCTTCAGAAGCTCTTCAAGCTGCAATTGCAGTTCTTTCAGCTGTGGTGTACTTATTCTATAAGGAGCTTTCGACACTGGAGTTGCTCCAGGAATCAAGTTTACAAAGAAGTCAATATCTCTTTTCGGAGGTAGTCTGGGTACCTCCTGAAATATATCCTCAAACTCCTTTAGTACCGCATGGTATTTGATCTTTGAAATATTATCCTCAGGTGCTTCCTCCACGTGGGCTACAAATAATTGACAGCCTTTCCTGGAGCACTTCTTCAGCTGCATTGCTGAGATTTCTCTGACAAAAACAACTCTAGGAATTCCTTGGACTGTTTTTCGATTTCCTTCCTCATACAGGCAAGTGAATGCCTTATTATGACAGTCCAAGATGGCATGGTGTTGGTCCAACCAGTCCATCCCAATTAGACAGTCATAAGAACCTAAAGGCATAATGTTCAATTCAGCCTTTGTGCTCAGTCCATTCATGTCCATAGGATAGGACTTAACTAACTTAGTGACTTTCCTCTTGGTTCTTGTAGCCAACTGCACTAACCAAGACTTTTCATGTTTGCTTCTCAATAATTGCAAACTTTCCACCACTCTAGGATCTATATAACTATGGTTATCCCCTGAATCAATTAAAATAGTAAATGGTTGGTTGTTAATCATACCTTCCACTTCAATCATGTGTGATTGATATTCTGCTTGCTTATTGTCCAGGGTTGCATAGATTCTTGGTATTCTACTGCCCATGTCTTCCACTATTTTAGCTTGTTGAAAATTATGGACATCTCTCACTTTGCCATTTTTGTGGGGACAATCTCTGTACTTGTGGTTCCCCTAACCGCCCCAACACAGAATGGGCGTCTGCCTTGGCCTTTATTCCCCTACGTCAGCCATTCTCGACTCTTTAAATGATGGTTTTCCTTGAGGATTGTTTCTGAAAAAGGGAGGTTTGTTTCCCTTCTGCCTCTGCTCTTTCTTGAACTTCTTCTGGTCATCCCAATCCTTCCGAAAGGTAGGCTTTTCTCTTTGTTGTTCACATAAGCATTTCGCTCTTCTTATCGTTTCTTCCATAGTGTTAGGGTCATCATACTGAATCTTGTCCCCAATGGAAGGTGGTAGTCCACTTAGATACCTTTGAATTTTGACAATCTCATCTTTGATGAACGGGACATACTTCAGTAATTCCAAAAACCTTTGTTCGTATTCATCAATGGTCATGCTACCCAGCTTTAGTTCAAAGAACTCTTTCATCTTTCTGTTGTAGTATCTTTTAGTCAAGTATTTCTTCTCGAAATACCTCTTGAATCATTTCCAAGTGATATCTTTCTCTCTAATGTGTTGCACCTGCACAAGTTGATCCCACCACATGGATGCTTTTCCTTTAAGTTAATACATCGCAATTCTTCCCTTTGCATGAGAGGAATAATTCTACAGTTGGAAATATTTCCTCATGCCAAGCAACCATGTTTTGGCATCTTCCTCCTTCTTGTGTTCTCCATCAAACGTAGGAGGTTTAATCTTGTTCATTTCACCATTTAGTTCATTTACTCTAGATCTTTTGTGCTTTCTAGTAGGAGATGGGCTTGAACTAATGTGTGCCCTCCTCTTGGAGCAACCTTGGGAGTGATGATGGTGTCTACCAACACTCCTTGATATTCTTCCCTCAAAAGTCTGGTGACTCCCTGTCCAACTTATTTTCTACTCTCTCGAGACTCTTCATCAACTTTAAGTTGAATTATCCTTATTTGCCTTAGCTTTCATGATCTTTCTGCTATCTGCTCAGTGAGTTTAGGCATCTTTCTGCAATCTTTCAATGATTTTCATCATATGCCCTTCCTTAACTATCTCTTCTCCATGCCCATTGGAGTTCGACCCTTCAACTCCCAAATGAACACCCATCCCTTTAGCTTCATTCTCTGAACTGGAAGCATTATGTGCCTACTCCATTTCTTTTCACTCAGTGGAAATTCTATTCAATTCTGGCACTCATTAAACTTCTACAAACACAACGTGCAGACAACCGGAATTTTTCAGGCCATCATTCCTTAACAAATCCCACAACATTCATAAACAAATCTGATTACAAAAAAGTTTAGATTTCACTTCCTTTCGAGGCTCTGCTCTACGAAATTTTCAGGTGCTAGCCCCTTTCTCTCACTCCCCCAATCCACGTGACCATGGGTCATGACCAAGCACTAGATCTATAAGCACTTACTCGGGCCTTCGACCTTCGACTTCGAAAGATTTCCAAGCACCACACAACAATCACTTGGAGTTCCAAGTTACAGAACTTGCACAGTAGGGCGGATCATACGTTCACATCTACTCAGCATCCGAAGGCTGACACTCACTATGGAACTTCATGGTCTGAGTTCCGAGACTTCAGGACTTCAAAGCTTCGGGACTTTGGGACTTCAGTTTTCGAAAGCTTTCCTGCTTGCTTCCCTTTCAATCTCTCGAATTCTGAACTTTCGGCTTCTCTATCCTCCGGCCCACTTAGTACAGTCATCACCAACTAAGGTGATGGCACATGGTACGTCTAGAAAGTTCCACGTCACCCCAGGCGATGTCATCTGGCCCCACCATGTCTACCCTTTCACTTTGAAACTTCGAGCTTCGGAGCTACAGACTTCGGGAGTTTCAACTCCTCTACGCTTGCTTTTGCCCAGAGCGCTTTCTCCTAAAGTTCACGATCTATCGACATGTGTCCTCCTTCATGATCAACGACTATGAGTGACTTCGACACTTCGGGCTTCGAGAGTTTCAAACTCACAGCACTTGCCTCCTCACGACGTACTTCCACCCGAAGTACACAATCTCTTGACGTGTGTCCTTCATAATGGATGGTTACGATCTACTTCGGCCTTCGGGACTTCAGGATTTTGTCACACTCCACACTTGAAATCCTCCGAAGTGAATTTCCTTTTCCTTCCTAGACATGGATCTAATGGTCAAGCTCTTTTCCTATGATCTACGGTGTAGATCTCCTTCGGAAGTTTGTGCCTCAGCGCATTCCACTTCTCTTTATTTTCGAACTCCAAAAGCCTTCCAGGCTAACCTTTCTTCACCTTCTCCAGATCTAACGGTCGTAAAGGACTCTCCTTTTTCCCAAAAAGATCCTACGGCTCCAACACCCCAAGTGTTGAGCTCTTTCTCTCCATGGTTAAATACCATGCCAACTGTGGTTTTATTCTACCGCTACTCCTCCTGAGCTTCGTAACATGGCCAAGTAACCACTTGGCACTCAGAAACATTCTAAGGTTCAAAATTGGTTCCATCTAAACACCATTTCCACTCGAAACCTTGGGTCCAAAGACCACTTATCCGGCCTATCTAAGCTCAGCATTGAAACCATGGGCTCTGATACTATATTGTAACGTCCCTGACCATCAACCCCACTTTTGAGCAACGCTACTACATAGAACATTCTCATACATATATATATATATATAACATGCATATTTAATGGCATTTAACCAAACAATACAGAGTAATCATAGTATTACTGCTAACATACAGAAATAATGGAATTAACAGTAATTCATAATTGCAACGGAATACATGAAAACATACAAGCATCACAGACATGCATTTTAATTGAAATTAAACACATAATGATACTTATCTTTGAAATTGGAGTAACTCCACCAACTACGTGTAGACCTTCCAAGAACCTCCCAACCTTAGACCACGTTGCTCATCACGCTCAGCAGTGGGTCACCCCCGAGCTGGGACAAAGCTCCACCCAAGGTAAGGGAATCCTAAACTAGGCTGAGGTTACAGGAAAACTGCACAGAGCAATCGGAAGGACTCTCTCCATGAGCCTTCTTACGCCCACTACTCACGAACTCTTATTCCCCACATGCCTGTTCCACCCGGGAGTATACACCTTCACAAGCACAGTCCATCAGTTGCTTAACCTCCCTCTATGGGTCTCGACAATAGGTCGAATCAAGAATTCTCAGAGCTCCTTAGCTGGTGATGGACTCTCTCTGGGAGAAAACCACTTCCCAGCAAGCTCTCTCACCTGGAGAGAGCTGCTCACAGGCCTGACAACCTGCCTCTTCAACCATGGGCCTGAAAACCCAGTTCTTCAACCAGTTTTCAACTCAATTCCCGCAAGGTAAGGATAACAACAATAGCAACAACATTCGGTTAACTCACAGGTGACAACAGTAACAAGAAAATTAGGTGTGGATGTCCAAAAACAACAACAGTCCCATGAAGACACAGCACGGTTCAGGTAACACATAGGACAACAACCCAAATGGTTAAGCACGAACTCAGATTTGCAGTGTGGATAAACTAGGTTCACCGGACACACAGGAGACATGGCTCGGTCCACAGGTTTGCCACAAG
>JASDQU011028433.1:2299-14285 GCA_032191745.1 Picea mariana
TATTGATGTTAAACCAATAATCTTTGGTGGTATATTTGTATTGTTAACAAGACTTAGTTGTAACCACCCTTGAGTGTCATGTATGCATTGAATGAGTAGACCTCTTATTTATGTAGAGTGAAGTTATTATTCATGAATAGGATTGTATATGTCCATTAATTTGAATGCATGTATATTGATATGAATGCATGGATGTGTTTAATTATTGAACATGAAATTGTACTTGTTATGCTTTGAATAATACCATTTTTAACTAGTTGTCTTCATCTTGAAGGTTATGCTATGTTGTTTACTTTGAATGATAGTTTTGAGTGGGTTGTATGCAACTCTTCATAATGAGCAGGTATGAAATGATCATATAGCAAGTGTGCAATAGTGTTATGTATGACATGGTATAATACATATTTTCTCTTGTTGTTAGCTACCATATGAAAGAGAGAAACATGTTTTAGTTATGCCTTTGAAACTTATCATGTGAATGATTGTGAACTTTCATATAATAGACTAGTCTTAAGTCTATTATGGTAATATTGATATCAAAATTGCAGCCCAAAATAATTTTTCATTTATTTTTAAATAAATTTGGGTCATCGCCTATGTGATGACAACTTCTATTGATGCCACGGTTTTTCTATATAAACAACAAAAAGTTGTCGTCGCCTATGCGGCGACAACTTCTATTGATGCCATAGTTTTGCTATATAAACAACAAAAAGTTGTCGTCGCCTATGCAACGACAACTTCTATTGATGCCACGATTTTGCTATATAAACAACAAAAGTTGTTGTCTCCTATGCGACAACAACTTCTATTGATGCCACGGTTTTGCTATATAAACAACAAAAAATTGTCGTCGCCTGGGCGACAACAACTTCTATTGATGCGATGGTTTTGCTATATAAACAACAAAAGGTTTTCGTCGCATGTCCGATGACAACTTATATTGATGCAACGGTTTTTCTATATAAACAATGAAAAGTTGTCATCAACTATGCAACGAAAACTTTTATTGATGCCACGGTCTTGCTATAAAAGTTTTTTTCACAATTTAGATGAAATGTTGGTTTCACATTGTTTGCCTGTATTGTTGCTTTTGCAACGTTTGTTCAAGTTCGTCACAAATGCCACGTCACATAAAAAAATGTTTCAGAGACTCCAGATTCGTCGTCATATCAATGACATAACGTCGCAATAGCGTCGAAACAAACGTCGCAAAATGACCCAAATATTCTAGTGAAAGGTCAAAGAGAAAAGTTGTGAGGATTCGCGAAGTGCGAACTCGCGAAAATATCACAATCGTTGATCATTCTGAAATCATCGAGATCGTCCATTGTTAAGGAGGACACATGGTGAGAGATCATCATTTCACTGACTCGTGACTTGAAGGGGTCAAAGGTTGAGTCGCGAGAAATCACGAAACATGAAATCGCAGCATGATCTGAGTCGTTGATCAAAGGGGAGATATAGACTGTTGATCCAGCGCCATCGCAATTTAGACTATCAGGAGAACGGAGGCAAGGAGACTCCAAATTCGCAAATTGAAAAATCGCGAAAAGTTCACAGTCTTTGATCGAAGTAGGGATTTGAACCGTAAATATGGTTTTGTCAAGACTTCGCAACTCGGGGAATCATAGGTAAGAGTTCTAGAAACTCGCAAAACCCGAAACTGTGAAGATTCTATCTGAGCCATCGAATCGAGAAGAGATTTGTACCATTGAGCATCTAGGGAGATGACTCGTGAAGTGTGAACTCACGATACATGAAATCGCGAAACACAAAATCGCAAAATGCAAAATCGTGAAGTGCTCGAAATATTGGCCCACGATCATAGCGAAGGGTCACATCGGTGAAGGGGAATAGAGGGGCTAGGATTTGCTAAGCTCCTTTTGGGATTTTGGAAGACGGGAGAGTCAGAGTGACTTGCATGCAAAGGCCCGATACGTGAATTCGCGAAGCTCATTTCGATTAGGCAATTGGTCACAACCTTAGTCACATAAAGGGAGGGGTTTAACCAGGAGAGTTAGAGTCTAAACATGTTGAAGCTTAAAGGATTTAAGGAGAAAGACACAAGTTCCATATAACTTGTTCTTTAAGGGAAAGAGGGCTTGTTAAGTGGATTTGAAGTTCTTAAGGGCCAAAGAGTCAATCAGACTCAATTTCTTGGTCGATCGTAAACTGGGAGGTTGCGAATTCCTTAGGAGAGAAGGGGGGTCTACATCAGTTATCTCACAATTCCTTGGTGCATAGTGTGTTGATCTTATGCTACACGTGGAATTTTATCTTTTCGTCACACTAACTCCCTTCTTATTTTTTTCCGTGGTAACTTTCTAAGTGCTAAGAGGTCAACTGTCCCTATAGAGTTTCAGTCAACTCCCATTGATCCTTCCTCTAATTTTTGTACCTCCTAAACATTTCAACTGTACATATCCTCCATCTGTGACAATCTTTAATTCATATGGTCCCAACCAATGTATTCTGAATTTTCCTAGGTGTCGAAGAAATTTATTGTCGTACACCAAGACTAGGTATCCTTCCTTGAAACTCTTCCTTTTAATATGTTTTTCATGCCAATATGTGTCCCTTTCTTTCTATACATTTTGGTGAAATCCTGCTAGGATCCTATCTTCCTCCATCTCCATCAACTAACTTAGTCATTCTTTGATTGTTCTTTTCTCTGTCATGTTGGTGATTGTTGCTACATGTACACTAGGTACCAAAAAATCTAATGGCACCACTGCTTATTTTCCATATACCAACCCGAATGGTGTCTATCCTGTCAACTTTTTGCATGTAGTCCTATACTTCCATAGTACTGCTAGTATCTTCAACTCCCAATCGTCCGTGTTGATGTTGCAGATCTTTGTCAATGCATTCTCTAGGATCTTATTAAAGGCTTCCATTGTTCCATTTTCTTGAGGGTGATATGGTGTACTCTTTTGATGATAGACTTCAAACTCCTCGGTCATAGCCCTAATAGTATTGTTAATGAAATGAGTACCTTGGTCACTCATTATAATCCTTGGGAATCCAAATCTAGTGATCACTTGCTCAAATAATAATTGTGTTGTTGTCTCTACGCTGCAATCTTTTACTGGTGTTTCTTCTTCCCATCTCATTAGATACTATGTCGTAGTAATGATATACCTTGCTCCTTACCTATTTGTTGGTGGGTTAATTGGTCCCACAAAGGCTATTGCCCATTTTTAAAATACCTACAAGGTTACTTATGGTATTAGGGGCATATTGTCCCATCTATTAGGTTTACTAACCCTTTGCCATACATCACATATATGGCAGTAGTCCTTTTCATCTCTGTGAATGTTCGGCCAACATAATATTTCACACAATACCTTCTGCATGGTATCTTTTCCTGCATAATATCCTCCTGCTATTCCCTTATGGGCCTCTGCTAAAATTATAGGTCATTCATTCTCTAGTACACATATTCTCAAGATGCTATCTGCACCCATCTAATATAAGTGTCCTGTAATCAATTGATAGTCTACATCTCAGACTACTAGATTTTTCTTTTGCACAGTGTTGAATTCTCATGGCACAGTCCCTGTACTCAAGTATTGAATGATGTCAGCAAAATATTCATCAGCTACTTGGATGGAAAATAATTGTGCATCAGTGAAGTATTCTTCGAAATTTGTAGGTTCCTCTCCATTAGTGATCCTTGATAGGTAATCAGGTCCTGCATTCAACTTTTATGACTTGACTATCAATTCAAAATCAAATTCTTGGAACAACAGTAACCATCTACAAATTATCCCCCTCCCCCCCACAACACTGGCTTACTGACTAAGTATTTGAGGGTTGAATGATCTGTAAACATCTTTAAATGTTTTCCTAGTAATTAATGTCTAAACTTCTGGATTGCATAGACCATAGCTAGGCCTTCTCTTTCTGTGGTATTGTAATTCTGCTTTGACTTTGACAATTTCCTACTAGTAAATGTTATAGGATGGTCCAATTGCCTTGTTCTTGGCTATGCCAAAATAACTCCAAGTGTTATAATTAATGAATCTAAATGCACAAAAAATTGTCTTTTCCCAATATGGGAATACTTGTATTGGTTTTGTTACCATCTTCTCTTTTAGAGTGCCCAACCCTCACTGAGAGTCCTCATTCCACTGAAATTTACTATCTTTCCTCAACAGTTTCTCCATTGGCGCAATGATCTGTGCATACCCTTTAATGAATTTACTATAGTATCCTATGTGTCCCGATGTTGCACTCAACTGGTGTACTGATTTTGGTGGTGGTAGATTAAAAATCATTTCAATCTTGGAAGGATCTACTAGAAAGCCTTGTTTTCACACTATATGGCCCAATAGTATCCCAAAAGGTGTCCCAAAGATGCACTTCTTGATATTTAGTGATATCTGAAACTGCTTGCATCTTTCTAACATCAATGTTAACACCTCTACATGGTCCTTCAATAGACTATATACCGTCTAATCATCCAGCTATACTTCTAAGAACTAATGGATGAATTCTTTAAAAGCATCTATCACTACTCTTGAGAATATAATTGGTGCATTCTTCAGCCCAATAGGCATGGATGTGTACTCGTAGGATCTTCATTCTGTGGAAAAAGTGGTCTTGTACCTATATTATGGGGGTATCTTGATTTCATGGTACCCTGAGAATCCATTTGTGAATGAGTATGCTTCCTAGCCTCCTACATTCTCCAATACCTCATTTTTGAAAGGGGTAGGGAAAGGGTCATGAAGGATAGCATCATTCAACTTCCTCAGGTCGACACATATCCTTATACCTCCCTACTTCTTCTCCTGGACTACCATAGGGCTGACCCATTCATATTCCTCCACTAGTTCTATGATTTCGGCCTCCAACATCCTGTCAATTTCCGCTTTTACTTTCTACTTATATATTGGGTTCAGTCTATGTGGTCATTGTCTTACTGATCTAGACTTAGATTTGAGAGGTATATTCATCTCTCCTATCTCTCCTACTATTCCTTTCATTTATGTAAATGTTGTTGGGAAAATGTCACTATACTTGTGTAATAACTCTGTTAGGCTTTCTACTATTTCCTCATCCCAATAGTCTCCAATGTTGGCCATTTAAGGATTCTTGATTTTCCCAATGTTAACTTTCTTCACCTTAATCGACACAACGAACACTTCTGATTCCAAAGGTGGACCTTTCACCTCTCTTTTAACTTCAACTTCTGTTATCTGAATGTTGCGCAAGTCCTCTTCATCTGGTGCTTCTTCCTACACATGGTAGCATGACAGTAATTCTTTCACTGTCTACTTGTTCTGTTGTTAATATTCTGTCATAAGTTCAACTTATGGTTGCTTAATGAATATTACCCCTCTGATTTGTTTGAGTGTTGAGTCTATTTTGGGGTTATCATGTTCAAATGAGAAAGTGACTGTAAATTTCTGATGTAACATTGTCCATTTTGCAGCTCCTCTGCATAGTTCCTGATCTACATACCAATTTTCTTGGATTCCTTCTAGTGTATGAATAAAGTGATGAGGCCATTCATCTAGTGGTGTCATCATTCATAATGTTATTCACTTCTCCAAGTGTTCCAAAGATGACCCATGTCCATCATATCTCTGTATCATTATGCTCTTTTGCTCAGCGTCGAACCTAATACGTAGTAATCATTTGCATTGGTACCAATCCCTAATGGTCTGTTTGTGTGCACCCCACCATCTTGCAGGTGTTTCCTTGAGTGATATATCCAAATCTAAGAGCCTCTGATTTGGTAACACTCCATCTTCATATCTTGTTAGGAATTCTTCTAAGTCTTTCACCCAATGAAATCTAGGAGGTTCTCTTATCTCTGTACCTACCCATATTACTATGCGGTCTATTCTTACGCATCTTCTTGTGGAGACTTCATGTAATCTCTACTGCCAATTTTACAACCATGTATCTAAGTCTGACACGCATGATGTGATGCTTCTTCAACTGAGTACCCCATCTGCAGTTGGATTCACATAGTCTTCTTCTCTCGTGATGGTTCTGTACAACTGGTTAATTTCCTCCACGTCCAAGCAAGTGGGTTCTACAAACCTTTCTCCTTTTAATGGATCTAATGGAGAAATGACTATGTACTCTCCTGACTTGAATGTCATCTTCCTCGTCTTCAAGTTGATTATGTCCTGATTATCAAACACCCAATCCAAGCCAAGAAATGTTGGATAAGGTGTTGTGCCATCCACTATTTCTATTACTTCAAAGTCTGCCTTGGTGCGCACTCCATCTAGATAAACTGTCACACCCTTTAGCCTTCCAATTGGTAGAACTTTCTGTTGATTTTCTAGTTTCTGCTAAACAAGTGAATATCCTAATGTGGGTTCTCCCATACATTGTCATGTATTCTTGGGTAACACATTCACCTCAGAGACCAAATACAGTATGATGTCTCCCATATTGAAATCTCCAACGTTAGAATTTAATCTAAACTCCATGCCTGTCCTCCTTCTTGTATGCAGGTGATTGATTGTTTTCTGTTATAATTTCCCCTCTACATCTAAGTTACATCTTTTTAGCATATTTTTAAAAATTTTAACAAATGATTGGTCATTTAATAGCTCAACACGAGATTGCAGAAAATCTTTTATGGTACTTACTTGTCCTAGAGGTTGCGCTTAGTTAGTATGATCCAGTGATGAAGGAATCTCATATGTTGGTTCGTCCTGAGTATGTTGCACAATTAATGTAGATGCAATGTCTGGATTCAACAATTCTTGTCTGGCTTACTTGAATATCCTTTTTTTGTTCTATGCATCAAACTTCTTCTGTGGTTCGACATTCTTCTTCACCCATTGGTGTTTTGTTGGATATTGTCTTACTATGTCATTTCCTATCTTAACTCCTCTGCATGTAACTATGTTGATATTTCTTTCATCATCCCTTGCTTCCACAGAAATCAACTGAATATTTTGATTGTTCTAATTTGTCTTTTCCTGGATCTTCCCCAGTAGTTTCAAAAAATCTTTTGTATCATGATTTGATGCACGACAATACATACATGTCGTAGGTGGAAGTGGACATTCTCTTTCATAGTGTCCTCTTCCAAATCCTCCTCTTCCTTGTCCTCCACCTTTTTATCCAACTTGATCTCCTTGCGGTGCATTGTACTGGGGAATCTAGTTATATTGCGTGGGAATATACTGTGGTTGCGTGGTTTTTTACTGTAGATGCATAGTGTTATATTGTTGTGGTGCAATGTTATATGGGGCTGGTACTTGGTTGAAATTTGGTGCATCTTTCCCTGCCATCATCTCTTCCTTCACCCTAGGTATATGATGTTCATTCCCTCATCAACTCCATTGTCCTACAATCTTTGTCATCATGGAATACGAACTTGAAAAAGGTGCAATATGAACTCTTAGGCACTTTCTGGTATTTCTGAATCATTGGATAGTGATATGAATCATTCCCTTGTGTCTTACACATCCCATAACATAGTCATCCTGATGGCAAAGGGTTTGGCAATCCTCTTTCCATGTATTGCAAGAATGTTATGCATTCATTCTTGTGGTGTCCTTCTGTCCTGCATGTGGTACACCAAACAACTTCTCTTTTGTGCTTACCCCTGTTCTGGTTTAGTTGAAATGTTAAGTTCCTCATATCGTCCTTCAAGTCCTCTATGGCTAGATCTGTCTTCTAATATTGGTTCTCTTCCAGTTGTAGGGCTGCTTGCAGAGCTTCTTCGTGAGTTTGAAACTTTTGTTGTCTCAAAGGGTAATTCAAGTGTGGTATCATGGAATTAACAAACAAGTGCCTATGCTTCATGTCATTCATGACATATTTAATCTTTCCCTTCAATCATTTGAATCTCTGGTCAATCTCCCACATAGATTATCCTAGTTTCTGTATTATCTCTATCATCTCATTCATGTATTGATCCTCTGAGATAGGCTTCTAGAATTCATTTATAAATAGTTTCTTGATATCCACAATCATTATGGCTATCCCTGGTGGACTATTTCCAGCTAAGCTCATGTACCAATCCAATGCGCAGTCTCTTAGCATGATGGCTAGTTGCGCAAGTTTAGTGTCCTCATCTGTGATCTATTTTTCTTCCCATATCTTTTCACAAATGAACAAGTGCTTATCAGGGTCCTCTGACACCTCTCCCTTGAATTCTAGTAATATGATGGTGGGATCGTGTCCTACCATCCTCAATCATGAACTACTACCTTTGTGCGGTATATATACTTAGCTACCAATTCCTAAACTAGCTCCTCCAGTTGTTTCTCCTTGACTGGATGTACTTCCTGTTGTCTTCCTTCCAAAATTCAGTTGTATAAATGGTGGTGTTCTTATTGGTGTATTAGTTGCACGTGAGTTTATGGGTTCCACACTGACACTAATATGGATAGGAGTGTTTCCTTATGTTCCTATTCTTGGACCTCTTGTATTCCTTTCATATGTCTTGTGCAATAGTTCCTCAATCTTCTCCACAGCCCGGAGATTCCTCTACCTCTTCTTCATCACCTGCCAAGACTTCCCTCGCAGTTATGGATCTCTTCTTATTGTTCATTTTATATTATTAGGGCACTCCACTGCATGTTCTTCCATCTGTTGCCATGATATTCTTGATCTGGTCTTCCTCCATCATGATTGGATCTAATGCCTCCTCCTTCTTTCCTCTATCCATTTCTTCCTCCATTTCTCCGTCTCTTGTCAGTTCTCCCCCCCTTCCCCCATGTACACAGGCAATTTTAGTTTTCTGAGGCCATTGGCATTACACCCTTGTTGTATATCAATATCTTAATGGATGTATACAATGATCTGATATACCTACCTCTAGACCCTTTCAATAATTCTTTCTTTGTTGCGTTGTAAGACTTCGCAGTATCTACTACAAAATTTTGTGATAAATCCTCCAAAAATCTTGTCTAACCAAAAATATATTGCATGCACAAATTTATTGTCAACTTGTTGTAAGTGCGCGATCTCTGTAGGATTCCACTCTAGTTTTCTGATCTAATTTCTAGGGTGGTTATATTTCAACCTCAATATCCACTACTGCAACACATGTGGGAAATCACAAAAAAATACTTCATGCAATTTATTGAATACGTACTTGTCGAAGTATTTGCAGAGTGTTAACTTCAATTTTCTACTATATTTATGTGTAAACTCCAACTCCTTTGTTTTCAACCAACTCTCGATTTATTCCTTCATTGGGTACCACGGTTTTTTTTGCCAAATCTGATATTATTTTTACACTTCTTCAACATATCTTAATCACTCAATCCCATTCTATTCCAACAGGAAACAGAACCATTTGTTGTGTTTTAAACTAATTTATCTACTCTGATCTCACCTTACTGTCATAAGTTGACCCAGGTTCGGATTTAACAAGATTCCAACAAAATCCCTCTAAAACTATCAGCCCTCCTAGTAAACCAAAAGGCAACACAATACGCAGGGGGCACTGCGCAGTATCACCTGATATAATTCTATGGGTGGTTTCAATACTCAAACGCTTGCAGCCTGGGAATAAGGGAGGATCTGCGGTTGTACCTTGTAATATTCATTTATTTAGTATAAAATGTTAATAAATCACTCACTCTTGTTGGATTACTGAGAGCGAGGTGAATCAATAATAGCGTAATTATAATCCCTTTTCTTGAAATGTTATATCAATATAGAATTATTATCCAATAATGAGAAATAATAAATAAACAATCACACACATACACAGTACACCAGTGTTTTACGTGGAAACCCAAATAAGGAGAAAACCACATAATGTTTTTTCTTATATGTCTTGAAGAATTACATTCATTGGAAGCACCAAATTCCTTTGTTTTCCAGCTGCAACTAGAAAGAGGCTCCAACCCCCTGGTTTCTTAGGCTACAACCTAAGGGAAGCTCCAACTCCACAATTCTCTGGCTACAACCAGAAGGAGGCTACAACCCCCTATTTTCTTCATCTACAACCGGAAGGTGTCTATAACCACCTATCCTTCCCCCATCCAACCGCCCTGAAGTAGAAGTAGAATGATCAACCTGTCACTGTGAGATATAATGTTGTAGAACTGTATCAACCTATACCATTGCCCTGTAATCACACCGTACCTGAACTGAACATGTATCTAAAAAATACAACAGATATGCGACCTGTAGTGATGCAACACGTGTATGTACGTGCCCTATCTATTATGCAGTCCATGTATGCCTTCTGAAACTAGGGTTTCCTTTCACTTGAAAACTTTTGACCCTCTGTAACTTCTTTCACATAGATCTATAACTTGTCACTGTATCCATACTGTAACTGTACCTTGTGCATGCATCCTCATACATAACCTCTACTCAAGTAAAGTAGGTCTCTCTCTAGTCATGTGCCATATAGGTATGTGTAATCATGAACAAGTATAATATCCCTCACATGATCTTAGTCATCAACCCCTTTCTAATATTCAGTTTCTCAATACATCAATAAATACAAGATCTCAACTATGTAGCATAAAAAATCTTAGCCATATGCCAAGAAATACAATATGTGCCTCAACAAGAAGTATTAATGATAAATATATCAGCACTATATTTCTGTAGATCTGACTTATACAGAAGATCCCATGTAGCCACTAGTCTCTCTAGGGAGAATCCTCAAATCTCCTTTGCAATTCCTCATGCATACATCAAAATCCAACGATTCATATAAATAAGAAATACCTTTTGAACCAATGAATGGATCTGATGTATCTGAGCACTCTAGACCTTCCTGGGAGCTTGATCTCAGAATCTAAAACCTCTGCACCTTCATCTTCTCAAGTTTCATGGATTTATCAACATATACTCACCTTATACACAGTCAGCCCGCGTACATACTCACCCTATACACAGCTAGCCCACGTATACCTTCAATGCATATGCACCCTATACACAAACATCCCGCGTATGCATCAGAAAATGGGGTTTTCTGTAAATCTGAGAATTTCGTCGTCAACCCTTCATGCTACCTCAGACGTTCACTAATTCATATGTATCCAAAAGTATTTACAAGAAGCTTTACACAAGAAAATAGATATACAAAATGTACAAGTGTGTGTTTAATGAGTGAGCTTTGCCTCTTATTTATATCTTCATGTAGCCTTACACTTTCCTTATTTTAGGGCTTCTTTATTTAAAATAATTTCTTTTGCAAAGCACTTTGACCCTTGGGGGCTTCTATAAGACTTATGAGGGGTTCTCCAACTTCATGGTCATAACTCTCTAACCGTGAGGAGTTCTGTGACGTTTCACATACCACCGGAAATGCCATGACAAGCACTATCTATCTAGGATAGTTTCCCTGACAAATTCACTGTTCTTCAACTCATTATTCCAGAATCAAGCATGGGTTCTCTTACTCTGCAAAGTGTCTTCCCATGAGGGATTTCACCATAAGGGGACCAATTTGGATTTCATCCATATTTAATTCTTATGAACCATGACAAAACAATAATGAGTCATCTTTACATCAAACAATCTTGGGTCCATTACCCAAACCTTTGTGTTGCGAGGCTTTCTTCAAGGGTTGACATCAATGACAACCAACCTTAATAAAAAATATCCCCTTTTGGCATTGATGGCAACACTTCGATGCAATACTGAAATAATATCACTCATGCTCCCCTTGGAACCATGCCTCTGTCCTTTGCATCTAATAAATCTTCTCCCCTGGAACCATGCCTCTGTCCTCTGCATATGATAAAAACTCTCCCCCTTTGTCATCAATGGAAAAGGTATATTTCCATCTGGGGCTGCTCCCCCTGACTGAACTGTCCTCTTAAGATGATTCTTCATGTAAATCTAAGACATATAAGATAAAAATTCAAAAATCATTCAAAAAGCATTCATTTTGGAGTAGAAATAACTCCAAGTCTTTGACGAAGATATTCAAAGGCTTCCCGTGGAAGTGGTTTTGTAAATATATCTTCCACTTGTTCTTTTGTGCCCACATACTCAACTAATCCAGGTGGATATCAGTGGCCAT
>JASDQU011028436.1:4429-24862 GCA_032191745.1 Picea mariana
GGAGCTTGAAGCCATCACTGACACAAGAATTTGCCAGATGAGGAATAGATCCATTTCAGAGTATCTCATTAAATGGAGGAAACTACCAGTTGAATATTCCACTTGGGAAGATGAGTCTTTTATATAGAAGCATCCAGAGTTACTCAAGCATTGTGGACAACACTTGTCTCAAGGGGAGGGACATGTTAAGCCCTAAATAGTGGCTCATTACCCCGTAATTGAGGCATATTATATTAGTAATGTTATTTTATTTATGTGGCTTTAGGCAATTAGTTGTAATTATACCTCCTAGTCTCCTATATATACCAAGGAGACATTTTCATTTTGAATCATCTTGTAATTGTACATTTATGCGGGCATAAGGAGGTTTCCCCCTCGAAGAGGCTTATTATCTAAATTTATATCTTTTTCAAGGCATTGAGTACTTATTCTGAGGTTTTTCTATGCTATATTGATATTTGGTTCTTAACAGTATGTCATCGAGATCTAATCTTTTTCAGTCTATTGGAGGGAAGACAAGTGGAGTTTTTCACTTTGTTGGTTCTGGAAATCCTAGTTTTTATCAAAGTTAGGGCCAGTTTGCGATCTCTTCTATTGAACAATTGGTTTTCATTGATGTCAATAAGTAGTGGTTTTCATTGATAACAAAATATGTGATGGGTGTATTTGTAGAAGTCCCCAAAGTTGTCCCCTTATGGTGTAGCTCTAAGCATGGCCCTCATGGGAAGACACTTTGAATAAGTCTACAAGAAGCCCCATACCTGTGGTTATGGAACCCGATGTTGATTGTGGAAAATTTTCATGAAGGACAGTTTGAATGAAGCTAACTCACTCATATATGGATAGTCCTTGTCATGTCAATTCCAGTGATAGGTGGTATGCCATGTGGTTCCTCACGGTTGAGGATTTATGAGGTCATGAAGATGGAAGCCCTGAAGATTGGTTATGAAGCCCCTAAATAGTTACAAGTTTTGGTCAAAGGGTAAAGTGGTTGTAACAAGAAATACCTAAAATAATGAGAGAGGTTACTAGGAAAAAGTAAAAATACACCTCAATAAGTCTCTCATAAGTACATTCACACACATCTCTATTGATCATCTATCTTTTGAACAACCTTTGGTCTATTGGAGAATTTGAGGTAGCAAGTCCGAAGTTGCGAAGGAAGGTCGAAGGTGAAAGTATCGGAGTTGAAAAAATTGTGAGTGACCCTAGTTTATGAGAAATCTACAGGTTGCAGGTCAAAAGGGCGTGGATGTACGCAGGTTGTAGTAGAGAAAAGTGTATATATCCATGGGAAGTAGTGAAGGAAGTTATGAATCTATCAAGTGTGAAGAGATGCTTGTACCATATTGTTGATGCCCATGTTGGTTTACTTATCTGTTATCTGATACAGAAGAGTGCTATAGGATCAAAGGTATGTTCCTTATGTGTGTTTATCATAGATGATATGGCACATGTTTGAGGCATGTTTTGGAGGCCCTTTTCCTTTATAGTTGCATATGGGTGAGGTCCATGTTTTGGTGTCATTGATACATGCTTGAGACATATCCTTGGTATATTGTATATGGTTGTTATGGTTCATTATTAGAGGCACATATTTGTGATAGTGGCATACCTTATGGTATATGGTACGATGCATGTTTGAGGTACATTGTGGTACATGGTTCGATAGTTGATGGATGATATGGTACATGTTTTGGTATAGCACAAGTTGATGGTACAGGTTACAGGTCTATGGTACATTGACAGTTACAGGTTAATGATACAGTGACGATGACAGGTTGGATACAATGATAGGTTGATGTGACAGGTTGCAATTTGATTCTAGGTTGATTATCAGAGGCAGTGACAATATTAGTGGTAGTGACATTTTGGTCTACATTTATATTTCAGGGCAGTGGGATAGGGCATGGAAAGGGGGTTGTATCCTCCTTCTGGTTGGTTCCAGAGAACATAGTGATTTGGAGCTTCCTTCAGGTTGGATATTGAGAATCAAGGGGTTGTAGCCTCCTTTCGATTGGAGCTAGAAAATTCAAGGAGTTGTAGCTTCCTTCAGGTTGGAGCCTGTAAATAGGGGGTCATAGCCTCCTTCCAGTTGTAGTTGGAGAATTGGGAATTTGGTGCTTCCAATGAATGTATTCATTTGATATATAAGAAAAGAATTATGTGGTTTTCTCCCATTTGGGTTTCCACGTAAATTCTAGTGGATTGTGTTTTTGTGGATGTTTATTATGCTCTGTTAATTTATACTACTCATGATATATTGATGATATATTGTTGATAATGTTAATGATTACATATTGTGGTTAAAACTGATAATAAAGTGCCCATATTAATTCACCCCGCCTCTCAGTATTCCAACATCTTCACGGCAACCTGGTGCCAGTTTCAATCCAGTGTTATCTTTTCAGGATTCTAATCAATCGGGATTTGTTGATCCTGTGGTTTTTGCCTCGATGTTGTAGCCTAGGATACCTTTTCTGGAAACCCTTCATTTGTCAAATTTTTCAAAGTTAATAAATGATTTGATTCTTCATAATCCTAGTTTGCCTCCAATCCTAAACAAACTGCCTTTCGATATACAAAAATTTGAAGGTAAGAGTGGTGAATACCCTAGAGATCATGTAGCAATGTTTCATTTGTGGTGCTCTTCTAATTCGTTGAATGATGACTTCATTCGATTATGATTATTCCAACGCACCCTCACTAGGGGTGTTGTTAAATGGTATAAAGATTTGGAGGGGTCAAAGTTCAAAACATTTGGTGATTTGAACATGGTCTTTCTCAATCATTTCCAACTCCCTATCTGATATGATGTTGGTACATAGATTTCAACTAATTTTGAACAAAATAAATCCACTCACATTTCCAATCACATTCGGGAATAGAGGAGATGAAAAAGTTTGATTAAGTCCACAGTTCGTCCCAAATTTATTTTAGAATGGTTTCTAGATTCATTACTTCCTTATATTTCTAAGGATGTCGTGACTTCGGGAGTATTTATGGAGAAACAAGCAATATTTAGAGAGCAGCAGTTAAATCTCATTTACTCCCAGTCAAGCATGCTCTACGAGATAATTCCAAATGTGCCACAATCAACTCTTGACTTGACGAAATTGATATCAGGACCACATGTCGATGAAATTATTGGTTCATCGCAAAGAAAAGATGCAAATATGATTTCTAATCAGACGCGGAATTTTTCTATTCAACAAATTGTGGTTGGTTGGGACCATGGTTTGACCACCCCCACTACCTAGTCATCAGATGTACAGTGTGCAATTGACAACTTCGAAGGGTCCTCAGCAACCCAGAGGGAAAAAGAAAGGAAAGGAAAAGAAAGGTGGTGGGGGTAACGATAAAAAGGCTAACAATAATGTTGAGGGGGAAAAGAACAAAAAGAAGAAGGTAAATTTCCCTTGCAAACTTTGCAAAGGAGATCACCTAATTCATATCTACCCCAACCTTGAGGAATCCCAGTGCTTGTTGATGAAGCAACATCTTGCTATTTTGACCATCCCATTTCCGCAAGGTCAGAATTTAACACAGGGTGCTTCCTCGACACCTAATGCAGATGGGAAAATTAGGGTATTCCCACACCAAAATCCAAAACATCAAATGTATATATGTTGAAGTCGGATCCTAATTTGCAAACTAGAGCTTGTGATTAATGGAATCTTGAGTCTGCAAAGAAGGATAAGGAATTACCACAACCGTCAAAGTCTCTCCATTTAGAGAAATCGATGGTAGACACAATGCCTCACATACTGAAAGATGTGTTGAAATGGATAGCACACAATCCAAATTTTAGAGTGGCTCAAAATTATTCTATTGTTGAAGATTTTTCCCAAATGCCATGTGCTATGTCCACACTGGATGTTCTCCAGAGTTTCCCATTGCAAAGAAATGCATTGTTGTATGCTTTAGGAGATTCTAAATCCTCTAACTCAATTTCCATCATGTTTGACACTTCTAACATCAAGCCTCAACTTTCATATCACGTTGCATTTCATATTTTAGTGGTTTACACCACGAAGTCATTTTTGAAAAATATTTTTTGCACTGTGGTGGATGAAGGCACTTTGACGTGTTTCATGTCGTTATCATGTTGGTGAGCTATTGTCTCACCTGAGTTATCTTCATATCATACATTTCTTATGAAATTCGATGGATGTTTGTTTATACCACATGGAATTATCCCTTCTTTCCCTATCCGATTAGAGGGAAAAATCATGTGTGTTGAAGTAGTAGTCTATGTGCCTCTCGACTATAATCTACTCTTAAAAAAAGTTTGGTATACGTAATGAAAGTCATAGTTTTCGTTATTTTCTGAGTGCTATGTTTCCCTCACAAAGGGATAATTTTCATTATTGATCAGTTGTCAGTCGCTTGCATGGATCTTGCAGTGTCACTAGTCTCTGCAGTTTCTTTGATTGAAAATTCGCATCAGACACCTGCAAATTGGGGTGTCAAGATGTATCCTTCCCTGATGGGTACTTTCAATTTTTCAGCACCATCATTAGAAATTAATGTTGTTCTTACTATTCTTGAACAGCCTATGCCAAAAGCTGGTTTGACAAAAATTACGACCAGTGAACCCTAGGAAAGAAACAATGATTAAGGATGAGGTAGAAAAACTTCTTAAAACAGGATTTATCTATCTAGTCCCATTGATGGAATGGGTATCCAACCTCATTCTGGTTGACAAGAAACAAGGCACCATTCAAGTTTGCATGGATTTCCAATATTTAAATAAATCTTGTCCAAAATATAACTTTCCAACGTCGTTTACAAATCAAATCCTCGATGAATGCATAAGAAGTAAAATTTTCATGGACAATTTTTTTGGTTATAACCAGATACAAATCTGGCCTGACAACCAACATAAGATTGCCTTTATTTTTCCTTATGGAAACTTTACATAAAATAAAATTCACTTTGGCCTAAAAAATGTTGAACTACTTTTCAGTGAGTCGTGATGTTTTCTTTCCATGATCTCAAACACATAGTGGAGGCTTATCTAGATTATCTTGCATCTCATTCTCACATGAAAGAGGAACATTTTTTACACCTCCACCTTGTCTTTGAAAGGTGTTGCCATTATCAAATTCATTTGAATCCTCACAAGTGCTTTTTCTGTGTCACTTCAAGGCATGTTTTGGGGTTTATTGTATCAACCAAAGGGATCATGGTCAACCCTTTGAAGGTCGAGGAAATATTGTAGTTTCCTCCCTCACATATTGTGCATCAACTTCAAAGCCTAAAAGGAAAGGAAAATTTCCTTCGACGTTTTGTACCAAACTATGCTAATATTACAAAAGGATTTTTGTGCATTTTGAATTCTAGAGTCCACTTTTTTGGGGATGAAACAACACAACATTCATTCAATGCATTGAAGAAAGCTCTAATTTCTGCCCTTTTTCTTAGTCCTCTTGACTATAATAAATATTTTGCATTGTATCTTGTAGAAGCGGAATATTCTATCAACATGGTGTTATTTCAAGAGGATGATGAACTCAAGGATCACATCATCTACTATCTGAGTCGTGGCTTGGCTGGTCCTAAACTAAATTATTCACACATTGAGAAGCTAGTGTTAGCTACCTTCCATGTTGTTCAGTGTCTTCGACATTACATTCTATTATGCAAGACGATTGTCGTCACTGATGTTAATCCTTTTCAATATGTTTTGACTCAATGAATAATCAGAGGGAAGTAAAACAAGTGGATTGTCATGCTTCAAGAGTTTGATTTGGATTTTGCTTCTGCTAAATCCAAGAAGTATTTAGTCTTTGTTGAACTTATGTCAGAGTTTCTAGCAGAGAAGGAGGATGACACAATTATTGACTCATTTCCAAACGAGCATCTATTCCTCATCTCTTCGTATGATCCTTGGTATGAAGATATTATCATAAATCTCCATACTCTAAAGTTTCCTTTGCATTTTTTGTGAGATGATCGATGATGGATTCGCCACATGGAGAAGAACTATCTCATTATTGGACACACTTTGTATCGTCGAGGGGTGTATTCAATTCTCCATCATCGTCTCACTCACGAGGAAGAAGAGTTGGTTTGAATGATTTCCATAATGGAGAATGTGGTGGTCATCTATCTGAGTTGGCAACAACCCAAAATATTTTACACGACGGATATTTTTGGCCAACGATCTTTAAGGATTGCATTGAAGAGGTTAAGAAGTTTCACCCTTGACAAATATTTCTAAAAATATGTGTGCACATCCTGCTCCTATGTTTCCCGTCATCACCATTGGTCCCTTCACCAAGTGCGGGTTCGATTTTATGACATGTCACCTAGTTTTGGCTAGGGGGAATCGGTATATCATAGTGGTTGTAGACTATTTCACGAAGTGGGCAGAGGTCATGTCAACATTTTCTAATAATGGTCAAACTACAAATCTCTTCATGTTTAACCAAGTTATAGCTAGGTTTAGGGTTCCAAAAGAGATTGTCACTAACCATGGAAGTCACTTTTAGAACTGCATGATGTCAGAGTTAGCATCAAAACTAGGTTTTAGGAAAGATAATTCATTTCCTTACTATCCTCAGGTAAATGGTTAGGTTGACGCTGTTAATAAATCCCTGAAAACCATTTTGCGAAACATTTTCAATGCGAGAAAATCAAATTGGCACTTGATGTTATATCCAACATTGTGGGCCTATCAAACCTCAGTCAAAACTGCAACATGCTTCTCTCCTTTTCAACTTGTTCATGGGGTAGAAGCATTTTTTCCTATTGAATGTGAAATCCCTTCGCTCAATATTGTTATAGAGCTCCTTCCTGAAATGACTGACCTGGAAGAACACCTTGTTTACTTTGAACATCTTGATGAGCAATGTCAAGATGTTGCTATAAAAAATGAGGCAGATAAGAAGCGTGTTAAGAATAATTACGATAAATCTATGTACCCCAGAGTATTCTTTGAAGGGGACCTTGTGTTGGTTATGACTAAGAAAAAGTCGTCTAGGGGGAAGGTAAGTTTAATCCATTGTGGCATGGCCCATTCATTAGGAGATGTTCCCTGTGGAAAGGACCCTATGATTTAAAACATTTTGAAGGGAATGTGCTTCCAGAGCCCATAAATAGGCTCTACCTTAAAAAGTATTACGCTTAAATTGTCACGCCTAGGCGTTCTTATTGTAAATTTTGTACATTGTCTTTAGGGGTAGCATAGATATATTTTTTTGTTAGTGGTGCTTATGGTGCTTCTTCTTTGTTGAAAAATGGCATAGTATTCTTCAATGTTCATAGGGTTCGCCAATGGCGCCAACCGTCACACTCAGAACTTGGCTTCTGTCGCTTCAGTGATTTATTCTCCCATGTGTAACACCCTAGGTTTTGAGCCCCATATTAAATAATGTATTTTGTTTATTATCAAGAGGCTAGAGGGTCAAACAACTAAAAGAGGCCAGTGTGCCTAAGAAATGTAATGTTTTGATAATTATTAATAATAAACACATCGTTGGTTGCTAGATGGAAAAGGACTAGAGTTATAGGGGGCTATGATTTCACAAGAGAGGGGGCTTGAGGGGATAAATGTTTATTTCCTATTTTGATTACCCTTTTTTCTAAGGGAGTGGATCAGTTACGTGAGCTTCTTGGGGGGGAGAACAGGAGGTTCTTCATTCCCCATGAATTATTTAAACCCGCCCTTGGTCTAGTTGGGGGTTCTCTCATTCACTGGTTCATTCATTTCCTCACCTCCTCACTCGTTCATTCATTTCGTTCTTACATATCACTCATTCATCCTTCCTCATATGTGTCTTGGCTTGGGGAAAGGGAAACGAACTGCTGAAGAGTATCCATGGTATTGTTGGCTGTAGAGGTCGCTGGTGTAATCCACCCATGACTTGAGGCCTGCATGTCTGAGATGCATTGGCATGTGTCCATCTTTGTTAATAGCTGTGAGTCCTAAGAGTTACAGCATGGAGATTCTAGACCAGTTGTGTTGGAGCCCTAGAAGGAGAAGGACTGCCTGAGGGACTGTGTGGAAGAGAAGGGTGGGGGTCCATTCTCTTGGGTGGTGCAGGATGGGTAGAAGAGAGTTGGGTACTTGGATTTCTGCGAGTGTTGGGAAACCTGTGAGATGTTGACTACTGACTAGTTTGGGAAGCTAAGTAACACTCTAGAACCGTCCTTGTGAATTCATAGCCTTGGCTCGGGGTGACATTGTTGTTGAGATTTGGAACAGCAGTGTGTGCGGTTGGGTGGACCATCCTTGGTCTGCAGCCACTTGGGGTATTCTTTTATAAATACAAGTGCTCTATGTTATGGTATTATTTACCTGTATATGAATGTATTCCACTGTGTATTTATTTATCATTTAATTGAATATTTAGAATATGCAAGTCTTGTCAGTTATTGTTGTGCATGTCGTTAGATATTTTCTTTTATGCATCCTTATTAATTTAAAAAGGTATCGGTAAGAGAAAGAAACCCAAGGGTGGGCTTGAAGGCAGTGTACCCTAGCCTATGCGTGGTAGGGTATGTTATAGATTGGTATTAGATATTCCAGTTGAAACATCGGGCCGGTATGGGTTAGGCCTGTTGGTTAAAGTCTCAAGGTTGAGATCAAATTACGACCTTGAAGTTGAAAATCTCAGGAGGAATGGCGTGGCAGAATTTACACAGGAGCTAGAACGTCAGAGATCCTTTGTAATGGATCAAAGGATAGTGACCGTCCCTTTAGAATTTGGGAGCGATCGCCATTGTGGGATCAAGAGAGATATAGGATCATTGGATCAGAGGGAAGGTGAACAAGGTTCGTCCAATGAAGGTGAAGCAAAAGGTTGAGTAGGATTAAGTCACGACCGTCAGATCTCATTGAAGGGAGATCGATGGTGGGGAGCCATTGTGGAGATCAGGAATGAAATTAAAGCATGATCAAGTTGAGAATTTGCAATCCCTCGGGATCGTTTATCTTTCTCGATCAATAGATCAATGGTGGATATCGATCCGAGTACGGACAAGCATCTTCTCATTGCGAAGATCGGGAGGGAAATTAAAGGATGAGAAATTTGAGTTTCTGCAATCACTCCTGGTCGTTGAAATTCATTGTCCATTAAATCACGAAGGTCAATCTTGAAAAGTGAGGTAAGCTCTCAAAAGTTAAGCCGAGGTCATAGGTCTCAGTCACATGTAGAGAAGACAGAGTGAACTTCGTGCAATTCATGTCCGTCGATCCAAGAAAGGGACATGTGTCGGAAAATCGGCTAGTTCAGAAGTTTGGTGTTTGGGAGAAATGGAGTGTGTTGATGCAAAAACTCCTGAATTTCAGAGTTCATCTAGACCGTTCATCAAAAGGGACATGTGTCGGTAGATCGGCTAGTTCGGAAGTTCGGCGTTTGGGAGAAATGGAATGTGTTGATGTGAAATCTCTCGAAGTCTTGAAGTTCGTTGACCATTGGATAGAGCAGTGGGTTTCAGGAGCATTGAGGACCGTCAGATTTGTGCATGGGTGATCATGAGTCGTAGATATCACAACGGTTTGGGAGGAAAAAAATTTGCTAAGGCGAAATCTTTTGAAATTATTAAGTGACGTGGCTCACTGACATCACCTAAGATGATGTGGACACATGGGATGTATTCCACATGTCAGTGAGTTTTGAACCTATGGAAGATTGAAATCTCAGTTAGAACGTGACATGTGTCACCCACCTGATTGGGCCACGTGTTCGTTTCTAGTATTTCACCACGTGGCAACAGATTGTGCAATCCGGAGATTGGGCACTCCGGAGGAAAAATATGTTACAGTTTGCATTGGGTTGAGAACTCCCAAAGGCTCGAAGGCTGGAGTACATATCAACCATTGATCCAAAAAGACACACAGCAATAGATCTCGTAATCCGGAGACTTGGTACTCTGGGGGTTTTCAAGTCTCTACAAGTGAAAAGTACCGAATCTCGAAGTCATGAAGGCACACAGACCGTCGATTTAGGATCCCTTCAGGACCTTTCTCAATCGTTGGATCAAGCAGTGGAAGGACAGGGTAAGAACTTCAGTGAATTCTCACTTCAGGGGAGTTGACCATTGCGGGAACTGAATGTCCTGGACCCCTAGAGCATTGAATTAATAGAGGATTGTCCATCCCAACACTTGATTAAGTCGTAGACCGTCAATCTCACGAAGCCTCCATATGGGGGCGGGGTCGTCCATTTGACAGGAGATTAAATCTTGATCGTCTGATCCTTGTGGTGGAGCTAATGGAGATTTTGTCGAAGGTTAACTTCAAGAGGAAATAGGAGTTGACAATAGAGAACAGACGAAGGCCGAAGTCTGGAGGAATTGGTCCTAGCACCGATCCCATGCACATGTAAAAAATAAAAAGGGCTTGGGAGGTAACTTAGCCACGGGTTTATGGCTCGCACAAGCCCCGTGTGAAAGAACATGGAGCAAGGCGCTAAGGAAGGGACTAAGTCATGGATTTGAACCATGGTCACTTGAAACCTGGTTTGAAGGAAGTGCCTACATAGAATGAAATTTTGTGTTAGCCAAGGATAACAGGACACTGTTATTTTGTGGAGAATGGGGATATATGTTCTTCATGAATTGAGAAAAAAAAGGACATGTAGCATTGTTTGGAAAATTTCTTTATATACTTAATTCTAACAAAATGGTCACTTGCACATTTTGCAAAATTAAGAGAATTAAACATATCAACTCAGAATGAGAATTTGAGAGATGGAAGAAGGTGAGGGAGCCTCCAGCCGTGATAGAGAGGCTGAATGCCAGAATGCCAGAGTTGGTAATGCAGAGACAAAGTCCAATGGACGCAAGGGTAGAGGAGAGAAAGAAACATTAATAGTAACTGTAAGAATCCTGAAAATAGAAGTGCAGAGCAACAAAGTAGACAATGAGAGGTTGATGAGAGAGAAAATTAAGATAAATGCTCGAGTGTTGCAGAGATTAAACCAATTGTAGAGGAAAGCAAGGAATGACTCCGAGCAAGGGGAAGAAGGCAAGTTTCGTGAAAAAAGATATGATCGTGGAAGAGATGGTTATTCAAGAAGTACTTAGAGAAGGAGTACCTCTCAGATCATTTCTATGATAATAAAATGTAGGAGTTCTTTGAACTCGGGCTGGGAAGAATGACTATGGCAGATTATGAGAAGAATTTCTTGGGGTTTTTAAAATATGCCAGGTTCATTAATGATGAGAAGGTGAAAATACAGAGATTTCTAAGTGGACTGCCAACCTTTTATAAAGAAAATATTAGGTATGATGAGCCCAAGACCTTGACTGAGGCCATCGAGAAGGATAAATACATGTATGAGCAAGGCCAAGGAAGAGAATCCCTATAGAAATCTTGGAAGGATAAGAATAAGGAGAAGTCTGATCAGAGGAGGAAAGGATTCAAACCTCCCTTCTATAGGAATGAGCCTAATAGAAATCATCAAGATCAGTATGATAAGGGTGAATCCAAGAAAGAAGACTCCTTGGGAAAAAGGGGAAGACCACCAATCCAATGTTGGGGATGCAAAGAAGATCACTTGTACAAGGATTTCCCACACAGAAAGGACAAAGTAAAGCCTATGCACAACGTCCAAGAGGCTACAACAGTCGAAGATATGGGAAATATTTATGCATCTTTAGATGATCGACAAGCAGAGTACCAATCCAATATGATCGAGGTGGAAGGTAAGATCATAA
Organism: Picea mariana; assembly: GCA_032191745.1. Lineage (NCBI taxonomy): Eukaryota > Viridiplantae > Streptophyta > Pinopsida > Pinales > Pinaceae > Picea > Picea mariana. Next base: position 16,100 of record JASDQU011028436.1, read on the forward strand.
ATCATCTTGTTGCTATTTTAATTGATTCAGGAGCAAGTCATTGTTACATTTATCCTAAAATAGTGGATAAATTACATTTAGAGAAAAGTAAGCTTGGAAAATCAAGTTTGGTTCAGTTAGCCACTAGAACCAAAAGGAGAGTCCATGATATGGTCATAAGTTGTTCTGTAAGTCTTAATGGTTTGAATACTAGTGTTGATCTGAATATCATACCCTTGGGGTCTTACGATATTCTTATTGGAATGGATTGTTTGGAAAAGCATCATGTTGTCCTAGGTTGTCATAGCAAGACATTTACCTGCCCTGATGGAGATGGAAAATAGAACACTAGGAAAGGAGTTCCAAGACCCATCTCTATAAGGGAGATTTCAGCCTTACAGTTGAAGAGATGTTTTAGAAAAGGATGTCAATTGTATGCAGCTCATGTGGAAGATACAAAAAATACATAGGGGCCAAGCCTTGAATATTTCTCGGTACTATAGGAATTTGAAGATGTATTCCAAGAAATACCAGGGTTTCCACCAAGAAGGGAGATAGATTTCTCAATTGATTTAGTGCCAGGAGCTGCCCCGGTGTCAAAAACACCTTACAGAATGAGCACACCAGAGTTAAAATAATTACAAATGCAGTTGGAGGAATTGTTGAAGAAAGGGTACATACGTCCAAGTGTTCCACCTTGGGGAGTGCCAGTACTTTTTTTCAAAAAGAAGGATGGAACCTTGAGGTTGTGTATTGAATTTTGACAACTGAATAAGTATACTATAAATAAAAAGTATCCTCTACCCAAAAATGATGACCTCTTTGATCAACTAAGAGGAGCAAGGATATTTTCAAATATTGACCTGAGGTCAGGATACCATCAGGTAAGGATCAAGGAAGAATACATTCATAAGACAACCTTTAGAACCAGGTATGGGAATTATGAATTTGTAATGGTGCCATTTGTATTGAACAATGCACCAGCTGTCTTTATGTGCTTAATGAATGGCATATTCAGAAATTATTTGGATAAGTTTGTCATAGTATTCTTGGATGACATACTTGTCTATTCTAAGTCTAAACAGGAGCATGATAATCACTTAAGACTGGTATTGCAAGTGCTGAGAGAACATCAGTTGTATACCAATCTGAGTAAGTATTTTTTTTATCAAAAGAATATCCATTACTTGGGACACATTATTTCAGAGCAGGGCATAGCAGTAGATCCAAAGAAGATTAAAGCCATTAGAGGATGGACAACACCCAGAAATGTGTCAGAAGTCAGATATTTTATGGGAATAGTTGGTTACTATAGAAGGTTCATAGTAGGTTTCTCTAAGATTTCTCATCCCATCACTTCTTTGCAAAAGAAGGGAACTAAATTTGAATGGACACCTAAGTGTGAAGAGAATTTTAATCTATTGAAGGAATTACTTACTAGTGCATCTGTGTTAAAGATTGTTGACCCTAATGAAATTTTTGTGGTATGTACAGATGCATGTAAGGAAGGACTTGGGGGAGTCCTCACACAAAATGGTCATGCCATTGGTTATGAATCCATAAAGCTTAAGGAACATGAGAGGAACTATGCAATGCATGACTCGGATCTTGTTGCCATTGTCCACGCCTTGAAGATGTGGAGGAATTATCTCATGGGGAAGAGATTTGAATTAAGAACATACCACATTGGCATGAAGTATCTTTATGAACAACCAACCTTGAATGCCAAGAAAACAAGATGGTTGAAATTTTTAAGTGATTATGACCTCGATATCAAGCATATCAAAGGAAAAGAGAATAAAGTTCTCGATGCACTTAATAGAAGAGTGCATCTCATGCATGATAGTATGCATCGGTCAGACTTGAAGAGAATAATTTTAGATGATCTTGTTACAAATCAACATTACCTACAGATAAAGGAAATCTTACAATAAGGAGATGTACAACACAAAATAAAGGAGTATGAGATAAAGGAAGATGGATTACTTATAGATGCACTTAATAGAATCTATGTTCCTAGTTATGGAGAACTGAGGAATTTGGTTTTGAAGGAAATGCATGATGTTCCTTATGCTGGAAATCTCGGTTACCAGAAAACAATTACAACAATAAGAAGCCAATTCTTTGGCCGAGAATGAAAAAGGATGTTGTTGATTACATCACTCGATGTATGGAATGTCATAAGGTGAAGGTTGAGAATAGGCACCCAGTGGGTTTGTTGCAACCATTACCAATCCCAGAGAAGAATTGGGAAGTGATAACCATTAATTTCATAACTAAATTACCCAGGACGGCAAGACAACATGATTCAATCATGGTAGTGGTTGAAAAATTAACAAAGGTTGCTCATTTTGTTCCTGTAAAAACAACACATACAACGACTAATATTGTAGAGTTTTACATGAGGGAGATAGTTAGGTTGCATGGGATACCTAGGACAATTGTCTCGGACAGAGATACAAAGTTTACTTCCAATTTATGGAGGGGATTGTTTAAAGGATTTGGTATAAATCTAAACTTTAGCACAGCATACCATCCACATTCAGATGGGAAAATAGAGAGGGTCAACCGAGTAATTGAAGATATGTTGAGAATGTATGTGATGGATAATCCATGTAAGTGGGAAGATTACTTACACTTGGTTGATTTTTCATATAATAATGGGTATCAAGATTCATTGAGAATGAGTCTATTTGAAGCCTTGTATGGTAGGAAATGCAATATTCCAGTGAGATGGGACAACCCAGTAGATAGAGTGATACGTGGGCCAGAGTTGCTCAAGGATATGGAAGACCTGATGGTTAAGATCAAGCTGAATTTTAAGGCAGGTCAGGATAGACAAAAATTTTATGCAGATAAGAACAGGACAAGTAGAGAACTTAAAGTAGGGAGCATGTACTTCTAAAAGTGAAGCCCAAGAAAATCTCTTTGAAATTGGGTAGTTGTACAAAGATGGCAGCCATATTCTGTGGTCCATTTGAAATATTTAACAGAATAGGGCCAGTTGCATACATGCTTGCATTGCCTGCTTCCATGAATGTGCATAATGTATTTCATGTCTCTTTGATAAAGAAATATGTACATGATCCTAACCATGTTATTGATTGGCATCTGATTCAGGTAGAGACAGATGGAGACTTTCAGGTCCAGCCAGTGCGATTATTGGACAGAAAGGTCAAAATTCTCTGAAATTGAGTTATAGAGCTGGTAAAAGTTCAGTGGACCTGCTACGGTCTTGAAGATGCTACTTGGGAGCATGAATATTCCATGCGGGCAGTGTACCCGCAACTTTTTGAATAAATTTTGATATTTTGATCTCTATTTTGTATATGCACTGAGGACAGTGCCAAAATAAGGGGGAGGGGATGTAACACCCCAGGTTTTGAGCCCCATATTAAATAATGTGTTTTTTTAATTGTCAAGAGGCTAGAGGGGCCAAACAATTAAAAGAGGCCAGTATGCCTAAGAAATGTAATGCTTTGATCATTATTAATAATAAACACATCACTGGTTGCTAGACAGACAAGGATTAGAGTTATAGGGGGCTATGATTTCACAAGAGAGGGAGCTTGAGGGGCTAAATGTTTATTTCCTATTTTGATTACCCTTTTTTCTAAGGGAGTGGATCAGTTACATGAGCTTCTTGGGGGGGAGGCTAGGAGGTTCTTGATTTTCCACGAATTACTTAAACCTGCCCTTGATCTGTTTGGGGGGTTCGCTCATTCGCTCATTCATTGGTTCATCCATTCACTCACTTTCTCACTCGTTCATTCATTCCATTCTTACCTATCACTCATTCATCCTTCCTCATCTGTGTATTGTCTTGGGGAAAGGGCAACGAACTGTTGAAGAGTAGCCATGGTATTTTTGGCTGTAGAGGTCATTAGTGTAATCCAACCATGACTTGAGGCCTGCATGGATGAGATACGTTGGCTTGTGTCCAACTTTGTTCACGACTGCGAGTCCTGAGACTTCCAGCATGGAAATTCTAGACCAGCCGCATTGGAGCCCTAGAAGGAGAAGGTCTTCTTGAGGGACTACATGGCAGAGAAGGGTGGGGGTCCATTCTCTTGGGTGGTGCAGGCTGGGTATAAGAGAGATGGGTACTTGGATTGCTGCGAGTGCTGGGAAAACTGTGAGAGCTTGAGTGTTGACTGATTTGGGAAGCCAAGTAACATTTTGGAACCATCCTTGTGAATTCATAGCCCTAGCTCATGGGTGACACTGTTGTTGAGATTTGGAACAGTAGTGTCTGTGGTTGGGTGGAAATTCCTTGGTTTGCATCCATTTGTTGTCTTCTTTTATAAAGATAAGTGCTCTTTGTTATGGTATTATTTACATGTACATGAATGTATTATGTTGTATATTTATTTATTGTTTAATTGAATCTTTAGAAATTTGTTTAGACTCTCAGTTGGTAGTATCCCAATTGAACGATGAATATCGTGTTTGCAACCCTATGCTACATTGTCATTTCCTTCAGTTACATTTGTTGGAGCATTTTTTATATCATATTACTTATGTTCATGTTCCAAGAATTTATAATTCTTTAATTCATGTTCCAAAAAAGGATTTTAGCCTCAATTTTCTTCTATCGGGACCGATAATAAAAAATATACATGACCTCTAAATCATGGTCACAAGGGCCCTACCCTTGTCGTTGAATGTGCTTCAAAAAATATTCAACCTGTAGCATTGGCATCAGGTGCACCAATCTCTCCATATTCCTTTGGATTTTATCCAATACTCTCTCAACATCTCCATGCAGTTGGCCATCGTGAACACGTCATCCATGCAGCGGAAATCCATCAAGTCACCTCAGTCCTACATATATATGATCAAACAATCATATTATTATCTTGGTCCACACAAAAAGATTTTCTTTTTTAATCATAAAAATATAAAAATGAAATAAGTTAAAAAGAAAAAATCTTTTATCAATATCTCCATAGGAAATTCCAGGAGGAATATGCACCTCTGGGTCGTTGTGATAGTCGATCCATGCATAAGAATAATCCTCAATTGCAACCACTTGGTGATCCCACCAAGCGAAAAATGCATCATCCTAGGGATCACCTAGATGTCCTCCTCCCTACGTGGGAAGTACCTTGATCCACGGGTTCATCGCATCATCTATGTCAAAATGTGAATGTATGTCCACTTTTGGACTCATCATGGGTATTCTCTCAAAGAAAAAGCAGCACAAGAGGCTTCCAAAGACAAAGTTCTTCATTTTTCCTTGCTTGCATCCTATAAATTGGGCCTTCATGAATGTTAGAAGCGTGGTAATCCAATCATATAATATTTTCCTCAAGCATTCTCTTGCATAATACATCACATTATTGAAGCTTGATGTAATGAGGCAAATCTTGCAATTCGGGCAATCATCAACACAATGATTTTTAGACCAAGATTCTTTATTTTCCTTATTGGGAGTTGACTCCCAAACTTATTTTTCTCGACTGAGCAATATAAAGAAATGTATTCATTGATAGTTAAACCAATGGATCATTTTCCCTTCAAGCTCACCACATCCCCTCAACATGGAATCCTAATAAGGAAATATATATCCTTCATCTCAATTCTTAGTGATTTCCCTCTGATCATAAAAGCATTTGCTTCAAATTCCCAGTAACCAATCAAAGCTTCAAGAAATCTTCATTGTGCCCTAATCCCATTGCAACGAAATAATTTGTAAAGTTTGCATCGGCAAAAGGCTTGTTGAGCTTCTAGGTCATCCATGACCTCATTATCAACTTCTCCATCTTCTTTGTCCCTCCATTCTATCACCATCCTGCAAACATCAAACATTTTTTTGATTTAAATCCATGAATTTTGGGTTTTGTGTGGATGTATGTGATTATTACTTATGACAATAGTGTATGTATGTGCCCGTGTTGAGCAAGGTCGCGTACATCTTCGTGCGATATTTAAAAAATATTTCTACACTCAAAAAATCATCAAAATGAAAAACTTATGGATGAAATTGAAGAAGAGGAAGTGGTCTCTTACTGGTCCAAGCAGTTTTGGATTATGAGCTTTGTTCATCCTATACCAATCCTCATAAGGTTAAAGGGTAAAAAGGGCTCCCAATGCTCTCCAAATGGTAAAAAGTGAAATGATATGGTAAAATTGAGTTTTTCACCTATTTTAACCCATTTGTTTCACCTTTTTGTATAATTTTTTACCCCCTTTTAACATTTTTACACTGTTTAGACTAATGTAAGTACCATGGATATCTTTTCTTGTGCAGCTATCCTTGAGAGATATCTTTTCCACAAATATTGTTATATTTGGTGGAAATTTTTCAACTTCTTCGGTAGGTATCGTAATCTTTACCGACATTTAGGGTAGGTTCTATTCCACCTACATTATTCATTTATCAATATTTATCACATAATTGCCTTAGGATCAACCTCATTCATTGCGACATTATCCCTTCAAGCTTCTCTAAAGGTGTCGTTTAGTAGAGATTACCTCTTCATGGGTGCCCTAGTTAGCTCCTTACCAGCCATTTTGGCACCCATGCTGCAATTGTTTCGTAGTCTCGGAAGCCTTGTATAGTCCGGCCATGAATTTGCATCAAAGATTCATATCTTCTTCTCATATATTTTTGGTCATTTACCCATGGGGATTGATCCGTAGGATCTTTTAATGACTATGGTTGAGTTTTAATTTTGCATGCGTTAATTATCCAATTGAGAAGCTTAATGAAAGAATGAGGAAAAGAGAGGAATTATGACAGCCATATACACATATGCAAATCTAAAATGAAATAATAGACAGCAAACCATAACACGAGAATTGATAACAGAGTTCGGCACAACATTGCCTACGTCTCCGGGCCTTTGTCTATGTGGGGGAGGCTTCTTTATTTCTGTTCAAAATATCAAAAATACATCACAGAAGTGCCAATTGGCTACAAGACTGATCTGGTCATGTTCTTCCAGATCTCTAGAACCCTGCAAAGAAAATGGCACGCAAAATGGACGTCCTGAGCTCCCAGAAATGGCCCGCAAGCATCTACTCCTCAATAGCTTCCCTGCATAAAAATGGCTTTGGCTTGTCTTCCCTTCAGCATAAATCTACTCTGACTGTCCTCTATGGCCTCAAACAGGCCTGGTTTATATATATCTTAAGTTGGTTATCCATCCCCAACTTCCTCCCAAAATTTGGGCTCCAAAAATGCCCAATATCTCCCAAAAATGGAGAAAATCTATTAATAACAGGCTCAATATCAAATAAAATCCAAAAACTTAACAAAAAAACCCACTCTATGTTTAGCGTGCGCTCCTGGTCATATGGGAGGTGGCCATGTGGCCAGGCGCTCCTCCGTTTGTGCACTGGCCCCCCTGTCTGGCTGGCTCCTGGTCATCGGGCGTGGTCATAGGATCGAGCGGTTAACAACTTACCTGCGCCCTATTTGGATTATGGTCCCGGGTCACATGGGACCGCCTGAGAACCAAGGGCCAGGCCTTATCTGCCAACAACACGCATTTAATAAGCCCCTCCTGTGGTCGTGGTCGTATGTCCGTGCCGAGGGCTAGGGATAAGCCCCAGCCCTTTCCCCCGTCCAAATGTCAATACAATTAAATTCAAATAAATACTTTGGCATATAGTTGTTAAGACCCAATCAAGGGTGGGTTGGCTAGCTCGGCCCTGCCAGTCCACAGTCTGGAGAAAAGGTCAGGGGTTCGACCCCGGTTGAAACCATAAACTTTTACACAAACCACGAGCCAACCATAGGGTGCCACCTGGTAGCCCATGACTGGGCCACGTGGCACATCAACAACCAAACAAAAACTGCCAAGTGTCGAATGCTGACTCATCCATGTGCCTACCACCTATCACCGTACCTGTCCAATCACTGCCCTATCAGCCTTGCCACGTGTCTGCCACGTCAGCCTGTGCCACGTGTCACCCTTACAGTGGTGACATGTGTCACCCTCTGACTAGTCCAACTGTACCGATTGTACGCCACATCACCTGCCACATGTCATCTTCAGGAGTTTCCATGTCAGTTGTATGGTTGTACAGCCTGTATAGTCATCTTGCCATGTGGCACTGTACAAACTGTATGGACTGTACAGTCATCCCCTTTTTTTGCCTGTTTGGGTTTTCAGATAGAATGTGATATCTTTCGCATACGAAGCCCATTTAATGAAGTAAATATATGGTCGGAATCAGGAAGACGAGACGGACGCAATGGCTCTAGTTTCATCAGATTCCGAGCACTTTCATTTTTGAGCCTTTTTTAGCCCTGTCAGGCTTTTGGATCCGATTCTGGATCACACCTCCCCACTAAAAGGCCTTTTGGTCCCCAAAAGGTCATTGACCAGTCAACAAGCTCGGGATAGGCCACCCAGCTTGTCCTCTGTCTCTAAACTCTGTCAGGTGCACCTGTCTCATCAAGATCAACTGTAACACAATCATGACAACTGACAGTATATTGTTAGCCATTTGAACCCTGTTACATCTTATTGAAGCCACTATCATCCATGTAGACAACATTACTAATGATAGCATCAAAAAGATGACTGCAAATGAGTTGATATACTTGAGATATTTGCACGACATGAGCTTATCTTGAAGCAACTTATGATTGATTTTCCATTCAACAATCATTTCTTGTTTGTGCTTAAGATCGATTACTTCATTTGAAACAATTATTGGTTTGTTGCTTGCTTTCACTGCCTTCTTTAATTGTTCCATTGTTTGAAGTGTTTTATTTGCTTTAACATGATGAGCATGAACCACATAATCTTGACCTACTTTAGTGAATTG
>JASDQU011028436.1:24912-39271 GCA_032191745.1 Picea mariana
GTGCTTAAGATCGATTACTTCATTTGAAACAATTATTGGTTTGTTGCTTGCTTTCACTGCCTTCTTTAATTGTTCCATTGTTTGAAGTGTTTTATTTGCTTTAACATGATGAGCATGAACCACATAATCTTGACCTACTTTAGTGAATTGATATTGATTCTTTGTCATGTAGAAGATTGCCTTACGATCATATAAGTATGGACTACCTAAGACCATTCCACATTCCCTTAACGACACTACATCACATGTTACTTCGTCCACATACTTATATGAAATTGCAAATTTGATTGTGCATTGCTTTGTTATGTGAATTTGATGATGATTGCTTATCCATTTAAGTGTGTAAGGCTTATGATGAGTTTGTGTTTTTAACCCCAATTGCTAAACCAATTCTTCTGAGATTAGATTAGATTGAGATCCACTGTCGATTAATGTGTCTATCTTAGTGTGTTGCATGATTACCCTTATATGAAACAAGTTGTTTCTACAATCAATATCTTCACCAAATTTACCTGTCATACCAACCAATGAGATCTTTGATTCATCACCTGAATCCGATCCCAAGTCTGTGGGTTTTGTTGTCGTTGCCACTGTTTGCGTTCCCTTCTTTTCTTTGAACCACTTTGACCTCTTCTCGGGATGCAACTGCCAACATCTATCCTCATCATGTCCCTCTTTCTTGCAATGCTTGCAAGAGGGCTTTCCTTCCTTCCTCGTCATTGCATTTGCATTCTTGCCATGCCTTTTCCTCTTGTCCTCTTTCCTTGAAGATGATGATTCCCCTGACACACCTGCTTTCCCTGCTTCAACATACGTAGCTTGAACAAAAACCTCATCAAGGTTAGTGGGTCCAAACATGAAAACAGTGTTTCTAATATGCGCAGGTAAACCTCCTATATACTTCATAAGTGTTTCTTGTGTTTGTAAAGGGATATCTAACATTAATGCCATTTTTTGAAATCCATCGGTGTATTCTTGCACTGTTTGTCCTTTTCTTAGTTTTAAAGATTGCCCTTCAATTAATGCTTTTTCTTTATAACCCAAAGGATAGAATTGTTTCCTAAGTGCCAAAATGAAACTCTTCCATGATGGAAATACATTACCCACTTGTTGTGTTCCCTTTTGCAGTTTGCTTTGCCACCAGATGAGAGTTGTACCTGCAAGTCTTAGAGATGCCAACTTAATTTGTGTGGCCTCATCCTTGATCTGTTGCACACTACAGTATACCTCCATCTGTCTGATCCAATTGTCAATTTTTTCTGCATTTACTTCACCATCATATATGGGAAACTCAAATTTAACATCAAGTTTTAACAATGGCATTTCATTCTTATTCTTATGAACATTTTTCTTTCCATTAGATTTAGAACTTGAACTTGAAGAAGAAGGAGAAGAAGGAGGTGTTGATGGAGGTGAAGGAGGAATATGAGGATGGTCCTCTTCCTTTTTATTTTTTCCCTTTGAAGATTCACCCAAAACTGGTCTCTTTCGTTCCAAGTAATCCTCGTACAAAACTTTCACCATCTACGACATAGCAAGGAATGTTTTTCGGAACTCTTTCTCATCTTGAGAAATCCCTTCTTCCGATGCCATCTTCTCGCTATGAGAAGCTCTCTTTCTCAATCCAATTAACGGATTCTCTGCAACAAGCTCGCCTTCACCACACTATAGCTTTTCCCTGGTTAACATGCAAAACTCAAATCCAAACGTCAACTAGCTCTGATACCACTTGATTCGTAGGATATTTTAATGACTATGGTTGAGTTTTAATTTTGCATGCGTTAATTATCCAATTGAGAAGCTTAATGAAATAATGAGAAAAAGAGAGGAATTATGACAGCCATATACACATATGCAGATCTGAAATGAAATAATAGATAGTAAACCATAACATGAGAATTGATAACGGAGTTCGGCACAACGTTGCCTACGTCTCCGGGCCTTTGTCTCTGTGGGGGAGGCTTCTTTATTTATGTTCAAAAGATCAAAAATACATTGCAGTAGTGCCAATTGGCTACAAGACTAATCTATTCATGTTCTTCCAGATCTCTAGAACCCTGAAAGAAAACGGCATGCAAAACGGACGTCCCAAGCTCCCAGAAATGGCCCGCAAGCGTCTGCTCCTCAATAGCTTCCCTGCATAAAAATGGCTTTGGCTTGGCTTCCCTTCAGCATAAATCTACTCTGACTGTCCTCCATGGCCTCAAATAGGCCTGGTTTATATAGATCTAATGTTGGTTATCCATCCCCAACTTCCTCCCAAAATTTGGGCTCCAAAAATGCCCAATATCTCCCAAAAGTGGAGAAAATCTATTAATAACAGGCTCAATATCAAATAAAATCCAAAAAATTAACAAAAAAACCCACTTTATGTTTATTTGGGTGTAGCCCCCAAAATGTGCATGCTCCTAGTCATATGGGAGGTGGCCATGTGGCCGAGCACTCCTCCGTTTGTGCGCTGGCCCCCCTGTCCGGCTGGCTCCTGGTCATTGGGCGTGGTCATAGGACCGGGCGGTTAACAACTTACCCGCGCCCTGTTTGGATTATGGTCCCGGGTCACATGGGACCACCTGAGAACCGAGGGCCATGCCCTATCCACCAACACCATGCATTTGATAAGCCCCTCCTGTGGTCGTGGTCGTATGTCTGTGCCGAGGGCTGGGGCTAAGCCCCACCCCTTTCCCCCATCCGAATGTCAATACAATTAAATTCAAATAAATAATTTAGCATATAGCTGTTAAGAACTAGCTAAGGGTAGGCTGGCTAGCTTGGCCCTGCCAATCCACAGCCCGGAGAAAAGGTCGAGGGTTTGAGCCTGGTTGAAGCCATAAACTTTTACACAAACCACGATCCAACCATAGGGTGCCACGTGGCAGCCGATGACTGGGCCACGTGGCACATCAATAACCAAACAAAAACTGCCAAGTGTCGAATTCTAACTTGTCCACCTTCCTGCCACCTATCACCATACCTGCCCAGTCATTTCCCTATCAGCCTTGCCACATGTCTGCCATGTCATCCTGTGCCACGTGTCACCCTTGTAGTGGTGACACATGTCACCCTCTGACTGGTCCAATTGTATCGGTTGTACACCACATCACCTACCACATGTCATCTTCAGGAGATGCCACGTCAGTTTTATGGCCGTACGGCCTATACAGTCAACCTACCACGTGGCACTGTACGGACTGTACAGTCATCCCCTTTTTTTGCCTGTTTGGGTTTTCGGACAGAATGCGATATCTTTCGCATACGAAGCCCATTTGATGAAGTAAATATATGGCCAGAATCAGGAAGATGATATGGACGCAATGGCGCTAGTTTTGTCAGATTCTGAGCACTTTCATTTTTTAGCCTTTTTTAGCCCTGTCAGGCTTCTGGATCTGATTCTGGATCTGATTCTGGATCAGGGATTCCAAAAATTTGTTGTGTTGAGTTGTATTTTCATTTCATATTGATCACTCGTGCTTTTTGGGCCTAATGTTGACTTCAACCTGTTGTGATATAGCCAATTGTATATGCATTCTCATAAAGTTACCATCCTTGAAATATTTTCCTTTGTGACTTAACACATGTATCCCTGGAGGAAACTTTCCCCTGAGTGTCCATATCCTACACATGATTTCCTTGCATTGAGCATAGGTATGTTCCTTGAACTTGGAACTAGTTTTCTTGGTCGCGACACTTGTCTCCTCAACTATATCATAGCATTCTTTTATTCTTCTTCGAGCTTTATAATATGAAAAAGACAAAAAAATAAGGATGAGAATGAGTCTAAATATTTTACATATGGAAACTACTTATGTCTCCCTTGAATAGAACACAATATTATAAGTCTTCACCTCATTATTGGGTTTAGTATGGATTTAGGAGGCCTTTTTTCTCATTTTTTAGCACAATATCCTCCGATTGGTTATTCTTCCAGTCATATGGAGTGTTTGTCAATGCCTCCTATGTCACAAACATATACTAGTTTATAATCCATGTTGCCTAAGTCACATTTTGTATCATGTTTCTGGTCAAGGGAAGTCAACCTGTGTCGGCCATTCTACAAAAATATTTGAATCTTCAAGTCAGACTTCCCATGTCAGTCAATTTTTTCTTAGCTTCATAAGTATCTTTGTATCCCACTCATGATAGTATAGAAGGTACCCATTGACTTCTTGTTGGAGGTTTTGATCTTACCGAGTACGACACATTGCTATGAGAGTATGACCTAGAGTTCCACCCCGAGCTTATTAACATAATTGATAAGTAACCTTACACTTAGCAGATGACAAATAATAATTGGTCATTGGATAAGTGGTTTCCCTTGTGTTCGATGTCAACAACCATTATCACACATAGGGATTCGTGTGGTACCTTGGTTTACATTTGACCCCAATGGTGGATTCCTCATCTTTGTCAATAGTCTCCATCATTTGATATTATTTAGAGAGTATCTATTGTGCGCTATTCCATCTGGTGCATGCCAGAGTCATACATTGGTTTGGTACTTTCAATCTTTTCATTCAAGTCCTTCCAAATATTTGGCGTTATTCTACCCCTCGTGATGGATAATGGAGGATGCCTTAATGCCTTCCTTCCAACGGATCTCTTCCTATCGACATCAACACATCTTACTATGGGACAGAGATCTAGAGTTATTGTTAGTACCTTGGGGCATACAGTCATTAGTGGCAGGTTCCCTCGCTATTGATAGTGGGAATACATCAATGTCCCCTGCTCGATAGATTTTATCAGGTGTTTGCTATCAACTCATTTATTCACATTTTCTAGATTATACTAGGTACCTTGACGCCCATTATCATCATCAGTGGGTTGTCTCGCTTTTTTTAATGGTATACATCAATGACTGGTAACCAAATGGTGTCTCACTTTGTTTGACTCCAACACATTTATTCACATAGTGTAGACTTGTACCACAATGGATTGTTTTGAAGACTTCGAGTGAAGTATGAGCGTCACATATTTTGTGCTCCTACCTGACTTGTTTTGATTGTACCACCCTCTTTGACATTGGTACTTGCAGATGATCAGTTTGTTCACTCCATTGGTTTGAAATATCCTCTATTTGAATCTAAGACATAGCTCCATTTTGTATCCCTTCATGGTTATGATCTACATTTTTGCATGGATCCACTATGTATTTTCTCTTCGCCATTATTTCTACTTCTATATATCACATGGATCCACTGTGTATAGTTTTCATGGCCATGAACATCAATTATTCTTTCATTACTCGTGGATATGCAATGTACTTGATTTGGCGGCCATGCTTACATCACACTCAAGCATGGGAATGTCCAAATTGAGGAGAGAGTCTCTTACTTGTTTTTGTTGTAGGTACTATTCCAGGATTGGTCTTCAACTAATCCTACCCAATGGCCCCTCCACGATCTCATGACTATTTGTAATGTATTTCAGACATCAGTTGCTCTTATGACCTCACACATTAGTGGACATCTATTATAGCATCATTTGACACCACATATGCTCATGATGACTCATTGGCCTCAATTACATCCCTTTCTCTGCTTGCAGGATAAAAATCCATTTTTCATCCCAAAACATATCTTAAAAAATACCATTTTTCTAGATGTATGCGACTCTCCTTAAATAAACTTTCATACATACGCGACTTGCCAATTAGCAACCAACGTACATGTTTAATTAGCTCAAGAAAATAATAATCTCGATATTTCGAGCGGATTTGACGGGTTCCCTAGGTTCTTGGCCTCATGTAGCTCGTTCATAAATACTCTAACTATCAAAAGAGAGTATAAAGGAGAGCTTTGGGATGGAGGAAAAACATATCAAATAGATGCGTCCTTATAATGGAATTTTCCTTATAGCCCATCAATCCCTTGTTTCCCTTTGCTTCTGAGATTTTCATGCCCCCTGAAAACCTTTTTTTTCAATATTTGTGTTTCCCCTTATCTCATCAAGAAGAGATTCATTGCTTCCTTGGACCCATTGGAACACAATGCTTTGGAGGTAGTGCTTGTCATCTCAGGCCTTGGGTGGAGGAACTTGGAGCCTGGTTCCAGGACCGTGCCATAGTGGTTACAGGTTGTAACCAACTTCTTTGTTGTTATTAATAAAATAAATATCGTTCTCGTCCATTTCTCTTTGTTAATTCATTCTTTTAACAAGATTAGTTGTATATTGTTTCGAATCTAACATACAAATGGAATTGATAATATTTAGTTAGTTAGCAGATAACTACCTATTTTCAGTTACATGCTTCCTTGTTTGCAGAATTTTTAGGATAATGTTGTGAAGGATTTCTGGAGTGAAATACCTCATGCAGGAACGACTTCAAACATTGGGTTCTGGGTATGTTCTCTTTCCTATCTTCCAAAAGTTAGTTATAGCAAGTAGTTATTTTGAATTAATTGACTAATTAGAGTATGAGAGAAGTATTTTAGGGCACATCTCTGTTGTGGCCCATGACCCATAGCCATAGAACTTAGATTTTTGTAACACTTGGACTACACTTTTTCAAGGGAATGTTGAGCATCTACACCAAATTGACCCCTCCTTTTGTGGGACATCCCATTCTCATGAGGGTTTTATGTACATGTGGCATGTTTTACTTGTATTTCAATTAGTCTCCTTCATTATGTGGATGACAAATTACCTTTTGTGATTCTCCTAGGATAATTTTAGGGAGATAAAGAATAATAAATAATGAGAAGGATGTAGAATCCCCATCTATAAGTAAAGCCTCTCTGATCCAGGTGGATATTCGTGGCCACCCATCTATTCCAATTGGCTACTCTTGACATTTTTTTATTCATCGCATTCTTCTGTAATTATTTGTAGTCATGGGTTCTACACAACTTCCAGGTGGAGATTGGTGGTCACCCACCTAATCCAACTACCTTATTTTGGAAGTTTTCATGGCAGTACATCTTTCTGTAATTTCAAGATCATTTTGGGGCCCTAAATAGTGTTTTTTTTGCTTGCCACAATAAAATTGTAGACAAATTCATCGTTTGACGACATAATGTGTATTTCTCGAAAAGACCTTTCCAACGAGATATCACACACATAAAACAAAGGTCGTATGAAAAAGTTACGACCTTGGAAATTTGAGGTACCAACTTACCCATTGGGGCCCACTAACTTTTGGCGTTTCATCTCCTAGGGTTAGGTTTTTGGATGTCTAGGGTTTTGGCATTCACGAGTAATGTTAAAAAGGCCTATCGAGCCTCATTGTAATTATTATTCTCAGACGGATGTGTGTAGCAGACACATCTCTTCTCAGAGATAGCTACCACCATTCGAGCAATTTGTTTTCAGTTCTCCAGTTTTACAGTTTCAACCTATTCTATTTATTCAATAGAAGTTATTGTTCACTGGATATATGTTGTTGTTCTTCATATCTTTGTGTTATTGTATTCAGTCTATTATTCATTTCCTTCCACTCATAAATATGGATCAGTGGTATCAGAGCAGTTTGCTCTTCATTTATTTCCTTCGTTCATGTCCCCGACAAGATCTGGGTACAAGAAGTTGGGACTCGAACCAGTCAAGCCTTTTCAAGATCGGTCGTGTTGAGCCTGACAAAAACCCATGGGGGACGAGAAGAAAGATTATGGAGTAGGAGATCCTTTTAAAAATTTTCTTGAGGAAGCCCTTGTGCGACAAAAGAATGAAATTATGAACAACTTTGCACAGATCCTTTGGCAATTGCCCACAGGATACACATCTTCATCAAGCGGTCATGCAACCCCCTTCAAGGTACAAGTAAATTTTGATGTTTGATTATTTGAAGGATTGATAGATGTGGATGTTGTAGTAAATGTTTGAATGTGCTCGAAGGGTACTTTTCAGTCCACAATTTTTTCGACAAGGAAAAGATTACTTTTTCACTCCTCAAGGCCATCCCCCATGTTAACGACTAGTGGGATACTTACTCTAATAAAATGGCCATAGAGGAATCTGAAATATTTGTGGTCACCCCCACATGGGATTCCTTCATGGACATCATTAAAGAACAATACTACCATGTTGGAAGCTACGATGACTAGTACACAAGATGGACCACATTGTTTGAGGAAAGGGACCAGACAATACTATATTTCACCAATATTTTCCATAACCTGCGCATCTAATTGGGTATCAAAGAATCTAAACAACATCTAATGCTCAAATATCACAGTTGACTGCATAGATACATTCAAACGAAAATGGATTTTATGGACATCGCATGATTAGGTGCGGCTTATAGATATGATGTCAAGACCAAGCAGAAATTTAAGTAGAAGAGTTGAGAGTTTGGATCTGCAAACTTCTCACAGGTGAAGCAGGGAAAAGGTGGCCCCAACCCACAAAACAAGGGACAAAGAAAATACGGACACTCTCAAGACAACCAGTCCAAGTCTCAACAAAATAAGGGTAATGAGAAGTCGAAGAAGGACATGGGAAAGTGGTGTGAATACCATAAAATCACTTGGCACAAGACCAAAGAATGTTGTTCCATGCAATCACTGGTGGTTGAGATGAAATCTTATGAGTCAGAGGTAGATTCTAACTTTGAATCAAATCCATAAGGAGGGAAGTAGATTATCAATTTCAAACCCAGTGCCATTGTCTCTACCATCAAATTCCATCCAAGTGAACCAAAAGAACCAGAGGAAGGGGAACACCTCTTTCACTCACAAATGTGGGTAAAGTGGGCTCCTCTTCATTTCATTGTCGATAGCAATAGTCATAAGAAACTGGTCTCAGCAGAGGTCGTTAAGCGGTTGGACCTACCTATGACACCGAACCTATAGCCCTGCACCATCAGCTGGCTTCACCAAGGAAGAGATCTATGTGTCAACCAATAGTGTCATCTTCCCTATGGCATCAATCCCTTCAAAGATGATGTATTGTGTGATATTTCTCCCCTTGAAGTTTGTGATGTTATTTTAGGAAAACCATATTTGTGGAAGTGACATGTTGTGTATGAGTCTAGAATCTATAGTTTTATTATTACTTTGGGTAGACAATTGTACAGGATACAAGAGGTAGTGTCGCCTACCACTATTTCTTTAATCTCTGCTAAGAAATGCAGTAAGGTCATCTCACAAACTGGGAATTTCGTCTTCTTTGTGATTTGTGCTCACAGTAAGTAGAAGGTCATTGCCACATATGTGGCCTCTACAAAGAGCCTCTCTTTGTAGCAGAATCAAGTGGATGAGATCGTGGAAGAGTACAGAGGCATCTTCTCCTCACCCACTGGGGCACCAATGCACTTCCAAGTCAAGAATCCAATTGATCTAACCCTCGGTGCACCTCTTCCTAATGGACTAGTATATCGTCACTTGTTGATGGAAAATGATGAAATCAAGCATCAAATACAAGAGTTGCTTCAAAAGGGGCACATCAGACCCAACTCATCCCCTTCCGAAAGCCCAATTATACTGGTGTAGAATAAATACAGGACCTGGCGGATCTGCATTATTTACAGATCATTAAACAAAACCACAATCAAAAATTGATACCCAATTCACCAAATTTATGACCTTCTTGACCAAATCAAGGGGGGGAATTTCTTCAGCAATATTGACCTAAAGTCTCTCTACCACCAGGTACCCATTGAACCAACTGATGTATGGAAAACAACTTTCAATTCTAAAGAATATCTCTTCAAATGGTTGGTCATGCCCTTTGGCTTACAAAAATCACTAGCCACTTTCATGAGGTTGATGGATGATGTATTGAGAACCTTCACCAACTCTTTTGTGGTGTTATATCTAGATGGCATCCTCATCTTCAATAGAACTTGGGAGGAGCACATGCAACATATTCAGTGGGTTTTGAGAACTTTGTGGAAACACAAGTTATATGCCAAGTTGGAAAAATGTTCCTTTGGCATGAACAAGATCCAATACTTGGGATACATTGTTGATGATCATGGGGTATGTTATCACTCCACCAGTACTCCCAAGGCTGAGAAGGAGACCAACAGAGGTAACCACAAACCAAGATTTTGGTTTGGTATCTAGCCCTACCAAACTAGAGAGGGCTCTCTCTAAGGTAACACTTAATAATAGAAACTGGAATGCAAAAGGATTTTAGGCTAGATATTTCAAATCAATGAGGGCTTTGAAATTATAGGTTTTCCTAGAATAGAAGATGAAATATTGGAGCTAGGACAATAAATCTGAGGGATCAGTTGCAGAAATTTCAAAAGGGGCAATGTAGCTATAAATAATTTCCCAAAATCATATCGTTGTAGTGTAAGGATGAAGGAACTGAAGATAAATGAATTAGTGAGCATAAGATATGAATTCACTGACTGGAAAATAAACACATGGCTACTAAAACTTAGATAAAACAGAGCATTGAATATAATGAATTGTGTTCAATATTTTTAGAGATCTAGCATCAAAATAAAGGAATATGGCATAATAAATATTCACATAAGAAAAGATAGAAAAAACAAGGAACATTAAGAATAACACAAGAATTACTGTAAAATAGCTGCAACTTCTGGTTTTATTACTGTCAAAATAGTACACTAGATTCCCAGCTATCACTCTCACATGTCTAACCCTTATAATAACTTCATCAAGTGTATATATAGAAAATACAAAATATGACACCTCATTGGGTCAAAATTCTATTCAAAACCCATCATAAATGCAAATGATGAATCATTACCTAAAGACTAGGATGGTTGAAACAGTTTCCACATTTTAGACAAGAGTTAAGGAGAGCATATCTCACGCATTAATAACAAATTTCTTCATAAAGAGAGACAAAAACCAACTAAGAAACCTAAAATATAATTAATATATCATAAAATTTCGAATTTTCCACCATATTTTCTTGATAATTGTTCCAAAAGATGTCATGCCAGATGGGTCACACCAGGAAACAGATGGGTCACGCCAGCCTGTAATAAAACAACATTTTTAGCAGAAGTGTCGCACCAGTTCAGGGTTGTTTTTGGCCAACGTTTAGGGGTCCATTTTGAATTCTAGAAACTAGGTCAAGTATCCCCATGTGTCTACTTTCCAATGAGCTCCATCAAACTCAAGAAAATACCCATGGGAAGGCCTCCAAAAACTGAATTTTCCAACCGTACTCAGAAGTGTCGCGTCATGGGTCGCACTGCACAGAAGGGTCGCACTGCTCCCAAATGCAAAAAAACCCTCTTTTTTCACAAATTTTGCTCCTTTTTTTTTAATTTGAGTAGCTTAGGAACCTTTACAATTACCTTTTGGAACTCTTTTGAACTTGTTACATCAATCATGTAACATTTGTGACTTTTAAAACCAACCTTTTAAATAATTTTGTTACTACTCCTGCCTTTGGTGACTTTATGATTGAAATGACAAAATAATAACCATGACCCTAGTGACCTAATGGTGACCTTGAAAATCATGATGATGGGATTGAGGTGATGGTGATGACTTATTTGAGTGATGAAACAACAAATTTGAATGGTGATGATGACTGGGAAATGAAATTTTGTGAGGAGTAATAACATACCTAGACCAACTAACAAGCGATCAAATTTTACTTTGAAAATTTATTTGAGAATGTAATAATTTGACCTAAACCCTATAAACTTATTTTGAAAGAGCCAATTTGATCACTGGTGACTACTTTATTCTAATAGGGTACATGTGGATCCACCTAAGATCCAAAGTCATCCATGATAGGTCAACCCCGACCACACTAATCGAGTTTCAGAGCTTCTTGGGACTTTCCAACTTCTACCGATGGTTCATGTAGAGATTCTCCCATATTGCATGGGCCCTCGGCCAAGTGACCAAGGGTGGTGGCAGGGAAAATTTTACATGGGGGAAGGAACAACAATGAGCATTTGATGATCTAAATCATCGGTTGTTCTCAACTCCAGTACTCTCCTTACCCGATCTGCAACAACCGTTCGAGATTGAGACTGATGCATCCAACTATGTTGTAGGTGTAGTTCTCACTCAGCATGGTCATCACATAGCATACCATAGTGAGACGCTCTTAGATACCGTTTGTAAATACCCCACCTATGACAAGAAAATGTATTCCATTGTGCAATATTGTCGTCAATGGAAACATTACATTTTGGGAAAGGAGATAATCATCCACATTGATCACAAGCCTCTGCAGTTCATACAGACACAAGGGAATTTGCAAAACGACCACCATCAAAAGTGGTCCACATGCCTACAGTAGTTCCATATCAACATAAAGTATAATACAGGGAGCACAAATTGTGTCGCTAGCTTCCTTATTTGACCTCTCGTGGTTTCACTCACCACCGTGCTCCATTCCTATGGGAATGAGGCATCTGAGTGACCCCAACTTTATCAACAATATTCTGACTTCACCACCACCTATCAACTCTTGGGTACAGGTACGAATGTTACCAATTTTCACATTCAGGATGGACTGTTATGCCATCTATTCCATCTCTCTGTTCCTACAAGCGAGCGTGCAAATCTGATTTGGGAGGCTCACTATAATCGGATGGAAAGACATTTTGGCATGGAGAAAATTGTAGTTGTTCTACAGAAACATTTTTATTGGCCAAAACTTCGACAGGACATCAGCAAGTATATCAGATCTTGCACTACATGTACCATTTCCAAGCCATCCATCAATAAGCAAGGCTTATACACCCCTCTTCATACTCCTGAGATGCCTTGGGAATCCATCTCGATGGATTACATGTCTAGTATTTTGTCCACCAAGCAAGGCAATGATTGTGTATTTGTGGTGGTTGATAAGTTTTCGAAGATGGTGATTCTCACAACATACAAGAAGATCATCACAGCGGTAGATACTACCAAGCTCTTCTTCGAACTAGTGTGGGTCCATTTCGGGATACTACAGACCATCATCTCTTATTGGGACAGCAGTTTCCTCAACACATTTTGGTCGAGTCTCTGGTCACTGTTGGACACCAAGATCACTAAATCCACTACCTTCCACCCTCAAACCGATAGCCAGACATTGGTCATTAATAGGATGATTATGCACATCCTATGCATGTATAACTCTAAGCATCTGCATACATGGGATGACAATCTTCACTATTTTCAACATAGCTACAACAGGGCTCTCCATAGCTCCACCAGCCATAGCCCCTTTCAGGTGTGGTTTGGATTCCAACCCTTGAGTCCCCTTGATGTTGCACTACCTCTTCCAACCACACACAGAGATTCTTCCCATGTTCATTCTAAGGCCAACAAAGCCACCAGATTCATTGAGCGGATTCATCACATCCACAAACAGGTCCATGAGATTTTGCAGAAAGCCAATGCTAAGTACAAGCAGTGCCATGATCAACACCAAGTACCACACAAGTTTCAGGTGGGAAACAAGGTCTGGTTACATTTGCAGAAAGAACACCTTACAGGGCCCCATCAAAAGCTCTATCCACTTTGTTATGGGCCTTACACTATCACCAAGGCTATGGGTGACAATGCTTTTGAGCTCAACACTCCCCCCTTCCTTGGCTTGCACCCAATGTTCAATGTGGACCTCCTATGGCCATATTGTCCACCATTATTGGACACCTCATAGATCACAAAATAGTTGACACCAACAAATCTCAACCCTAACGGCATGGAATAGGAATCCACTGATCAGATAGTGGACACACAAGTCAAGGGCACTCGCTAGCAGAGGATCCAACTTTATCAGGTTGTCAAGGCAGGGAAAATCCTGCACCAAGGAAAGTAGCTCACCCAGAGCCAAATTCAACAGAAATTTCCTCACCTAATGGGGGCAATGAACACAATGGATACCATTGCTTCCTAAGAGTGGAGGACTGATCCAGGTGGATATTAGTGGCCACCCACCTATTCCAATTGGCTCCTCTTGACAGTTTTTAGTTCAACACATTCTTATGTAATTATTTTTATGTGTGGGTTCTACACTTTTGGGGTTCTATGAAGCCCTACACAGCTTCCATATGTATATTGGTGGCCACCCAAAAAATCCAACTGGCTTATTTTCGAAGTTTTCATGTCAGTACATCTTTTTGTACTTCCAGGGTCGTTCTGGGGCCCTAAACAGTGTTTTTTTGGCTTTCCACGGTCAAACTATAGACACAGTCAAAGTTTGACAGCATAATGTGTAGTTCTCAAAAATACCTTTTTGACGAGCTATCCTGTGCCTGAAACGTAGGTCGTATGCAAAAGTTATGACCCCGAGAAATTTGTTGAAATTATTAATACAACTGAGAGGGGGGGTGAATCAGTTGTATGTGAGATTAAACAATTTTAAGTCTGTTAAAACATTATTAATCTTTCTTCATGTGGTCATCAACAACATACAGCATATGGACAGTAAAGGTAAAGAACAACAGTCACACATAAAGTATACACAGAGACAGATTTTTCACGAG
>JASDQU011028437.1:0-12337 GCA_032191745.1 Picea mariana
TTAGTTTTTAGAATAATAGTATGTTATTTAAAAATATATATAATGTATATATTTGTGTTACTACAATTTTTATATTTTTGTTACTACAATTGTTTAGTATTTAAATGATGAAATTTGTTGACACAAATTTTTATAATTGTAAAGAATAGTTTGTATTTCTGTATGTTCATTATTTTTATCATGTATGATTTTTAAACATACATTTAGAATACTCATCATTCTTTTACAAAAAAGAATATTCAACACTAGAAGTTTTACTTAAAATCTAGAAGCTCAATTTCCTTCCCTCTATCATGGTGGGGTCTTTAGTGTGTTGATCAATATTTTGTTAGGTTCATTCATAAAGAGGGGTTTAAAACTATTCTAGTATCCTAACCCACCTAACTCCTCAAAGAGATAGAATAATATGTTTTCCCGTGTAATAAAGGTCATCATTGGTAAATGTAATACCCCCGGGTTGATCCACAATTGTAATTATGCATATGTTTTATACGCTGGTGAGATAGGATATTCTGGGCCAGAGTGCTTATGTATATATGTTTTAGGTCAGAGTACTTGTGTGATTATTAGGCAAGAGAGCCTACATGCAAAAATGTTAGCAAACATATCATTGTAACATGTAATCACTCATATTATTAATAAATAACATGACCAAGTCATATGAAAGAGTATGGGGGATAGGACTCCATGAGAGGGAGAGCTGGCTAAGAGCTTAAGGAAAAGGGGCTAAGTTAAGAGTCTTAAGCCTATTAAAAATCAAGAGATAAAATAACAACATAACAACATGCACACCTAAGACAATCAATACTTCTCTCAGAAAACCCTTATAGGAAAAACCAACCAACAATAGATCTATGATTATCCTTGGTTGAACCCGACAAAGCGGACAAACCTCCTAGAACCAACCAAGTGATCCTTCACTGCTCACGTCATGGATGATTACAATGTGGTCTCCTAAGCCTATTTAAATGTTTCATTACTTGACATATCATGGGCTCAATACCATGGGTCACTAATACCATGTGCCTGAAAACCACGACTGTTCATCTAACAACTTTGACTCTTTTACCAAATCAAGTTTAACCTAACATTCCCTGCTTTAAACTTGACTTGGGGTTTCCCATGACCAAATCCGAACAAACTAGCCAAGTGATTCTGCGTTGCTCACCTCCATTCCCTACCCCTTTCAAATTTTATAATGAAGGTATCCAATAATATTTCATGCTCCCCCCTATCACCTAGGGCTACGTCTAGTATTTACCTGTAAGTTACCATGGGTACAAATGCCTAACCGTGTTTTACAGTCATATGTCCATTTACATGCAATAAATATTTTCAAATCCAAGATAATATTTTTTTTTCATTGTTGTTATCCTAACATTTATGCCACCATCCTCTCACTTTGAATTGATCCACCCATTGCTTGCATTTTCTTGAAGACTTGTCTGCTATGGCTACACTCATAATCCTGCTCTCTATGTGTTCCTCTACGGGCTCGTTCACATCACATAATCTCATTGACTCATTCTATCAAACACTTTGCATGCATTCCAGACTATCAAATTCTCCATAGACTTGTCCCAACACATTTCTTTGATGAAATGCCAAAATTGATCCAGTCCATTTTTCCATTAATCTTATGCTCAGCAACAAGGACAACTTCAATTTTTTAGCGCCATCCTTTATCTATGCAATATCCATTTCTCTCATTAGTACCTCGTCTATGTTACACTCCATCTCTTTGGATTTCTCTCTACATGCAATTTTGAAAGGTTGATCGCAGGTCAGTCGGTCTTAATTTTCTTCATAGAATCACATTTGAAAATGCTTGCTGCAGTGTTATCACATTGTTTGGATCCTTGGAGGATGCTTCAATTTGGGCACGAGCTCGTTGTTGATGTGCATGACCATGAGGTGTTCTAGGTCATCTACGAGCTCTCTGTCGATGAAAACCACTCGCACCGTAGGCCTTTTGCTGACTAATATCATAATAATCTTCTCCATATCTGAGGTTTTAGTACCTTCCTCTTCAGGGCCTGAATGTCCATGGCCTGGATTTTTCCCTCGAATCTCTCCACGACCTCTAGGAGACTCAAGACTACATCTTTTTCTTGATCCATATCCTCATTGCACGTTGTTTTCCTGATTCAACTATAATGTCAAGAAACTAGGTCGAAAACCTCCCATTTCTAGGTGCCCTGTCATCTTCACCACTATAACTTTCCATAATCCATACTCCAAATAGATTAAAAATAAGAATTGTTGTCTTTTGATGAAGATTCCCTTATGAGATCCACATAAAAATTCCTCTCCATTAAACATCTCACCAAGAAATCATGGATCTATTCTCAGGAAACCCCACAACATTTCTATCTGATCTCCTTCACTGGTTGACCATTATCACCATCATCAAATGCAGATCCATATTTCAAAACCCAAAAACATATATCTACCCTTAGATCTCTAACCGATTCATTCGATCTGTACAATCTTATTAGATTCAGGCATTCAAGCAATAAAATTTCCCACCACTTACAAATTTATTTGGATCAAGTCAATCCTCTGAGAGCTATCAATATCTTCATGTAACATCCCCGTTTCCCCCAGTTTGTAACTAATCAGAAAATAATATTACCATGCTAAAGCATGTGGACAGTGTAAATGTATTATTGTTTGAGTTTCCAATAACTAATTGTGGGTGTGAATCCTTGAAAGTACTGGCCATGATATCACTAGAGGAAAGAATGTGAAAATATAAGAGAGGGTTCATTATATCAAATAACGCAAAATTTCCCTTGATGGGGATAATAAATCTTCTTCTAATCCCAAGGAGAGAAAGCAGTTAATGAAGAAAGGACCAGTGGTTGAATTGTCAACCACTCCCATGAATGGAAGCATGGTCTTACTGTAGAATGTCAACTCGAAGTAAAACTATGTATGATAGTACCAGCTGACCTGAGTTCCCTTCTGAAAGAAGGAATAGGATGGGTCAAGAACCATTCTAGGGAAGGATATACATAAAATAGAGACAAGAAAAAGGGAGACAAATAAGAGAGCGTGTAGATCTCTCGAGCAGAGGATGAATAGAAGGTCGCAAGCTTGGTGGTGAGTGAGCACCTGATAAACCTCGCCAAGGCCACGACAAAGAGAGAGATCTCTAAAAGTTTTCAGAGAGCACAACCTGAAGAACCATAATGTGAGCTTGATGTTGGGGAAGCATATGATAAACCTCAAAGGGTTGCTATGATAGAGAAAGTCTCTCTGAGAGATGGCATAAATTCCCTAGTGATATCATGGCTTGGCATGGGGGTGGTCAGAGTGCTAAGAATGAATGACTCTAAGCCTATGGTCGGGTGGAAGGATGAACACCCATAGTCAGTTGGTTGGATACCACCTGTAACAGATAAGTAATCACATATCTGGTGTATTTAAATGGTACCGTGAATTAAAGTTGGATATCCTATGAATGTTGCAGGGATGGATATGTTTGCTTAATGATTTATATTGTACCCATGTTTCTGTCTACTTGACTATGAAATTAGGCAAGTAGGAAGTTATATGGATTGGATATTTTTAATACTTGTAAATGCTTACGCCTTGTGGTGGCTTAAGATATAGCCAGGAACTCTGATTTCATAAATCTTAGGCATAGTTTCATGTATGCATGTTGACCCTCCTAGTCATTTTGAGTCCCTTAGAGGACAAAGTCTGCTAAGATCAGGAGAGGTACTGCAGATATGCATAGGCTCTCTGCGGGGAAAGCAGAGACCGAGAACCACTCAAGTCCTAGACTTGATGAAGGAGCACAAGAGGTGTGCAAAAGACCCTTCTAAGTCATTAAATCCAAGAGAAAGAGCGTAACGCTCTTAAGTCCTTCATAACTGACGAATCTTAGAAGGATACGAGATCCAAGTATCGAAAGGGAATATCCTTTCATTTGGGAGATGACTGGATGAGATCGGTTCGGGAGGATCTGAGGTCTGTCATGACTATTAGATATGAAGAAGGAGCATAGGCATTAACACCTCGAATCATTCATCCTTTGTAGTTCAACGAATGTTGGTAATCACCGTGAAGGGGACATATCCTTTGAAATCTAAAACCCAAAGTTGCAATGTTATCTAGACCATAGATATAATGACCTATCGGGACACTCCTTGACTGTCGGATTGGCAAGATCGGAATTTGCACATCAGGATAATCACACATTGGTGCAAATAAACTTTTGAAACTTGAAGTTGCAATATAATCTAGACTTTTGGATCGAGGAAGTTCGTAGACCGTCGATCTAACGCAAGTGAGTTAACGCAAGGTGTGCATGGGAATTTGAAATCCCTAAGAATCAATCTTAGAAGGGATATCATTTTTTAGAAGTGTAAACAAGATCCAAGGAGATGGAATCATAGGAGAAGAGAAGGTTGAGGCCTTTGAATACTTAAAAAATCCTCTAAGTCCGAGGAGATCATAAGTCAGGAGGCGAATATCTGAGGAGATGAGAGTTGCAACAATCCTAGCCATCCATCGAGATAGGACAAGTGGCGGGAGATAATCATTTCGATGACTTACAAGTCAGGAAATTCAAAAGCAGATTTGTGAGAACTCGCGATGTCTGGGTTCGCTAAGGTGATCACAGTCGTTGGCTGGAAGGAGAGTGTGGACCATAGATCTGGTCCAAGAGAACTTGCTAGTTCAGATTTCTGAAGAAGGGAGATGAGAAGTACTTTGATATCTCGAGATGTGAAGTCTTGATTTGAGAAGAGGATATCTGGATCGTTGGATCCCAGAAAACTGTGGACCATTGATCTGATGCGAGTAAAGTTCTAAGTTCAATAATTAAGAGAAATGAGGGAAGAAATATTTCGACTTCACGAAGTACGAAGTCCCAAAATGCTCGATAGTTGATCCCCAAGTCATAGTTGGATTTCGTATCAACGGAGGTGAAAGGAAAAGAGCTAGGGCTCGTTAGGATCTTTGTTTAGAGTTCAGGAATTGGGAGAGTCATGGTTGACACACAGTAAAGCACCCGAAGTGATCACATTTGGTTGTTACGTGGGAGGAAACTTGCGCCCGATGCTAGTTTGCATAGGTAAAGTTTCACGCAAGGATGTATGGTTTCGTTTCATGGAGGTTCCAACAGGGGCCCGACGAGATAATCCAACTCAGTTATGTAGAGTAGAGGATATATGACAACTATATGCTTAGTTAGGAGAATGGAGACCATGGATAGAGAGTTTTGGAAGAGCAGAAAGGAAGAGAGACCCCGAATGGGGGTTTTGATTTTGCTAAGAAGAACAAAAAAAAAGAATTCCCCATCATGGGTGTGTTACACTTCATGTATAGATTTATGCAACATATAGGAAATGTCCATGCCACTCTCATTATAGATTCCAGACATATCAGGTTTTGTTACACATTATTTTTGTCACCCATATGACCGTTAATGATGTACATATATCCTTTGTCTTTAGAAGGATCAATGGCCCGAATCCCTGAAAAAGAATGAAGACACATTTTTTTAGGGAGATGAAATGATCCTTTCCTTTGCCAAAAACCTTATAAAGAAGGATCATCACACTTTTCTCAGTTTTAAGGGTGCAACGATCAAGGATCATCACAGGTTGCACCATAGTAGCCTGTGACGTCGTCGCAAATTTCTTAGTGTTAAGGGTGCGATGATTTTTCGTACGAAGGAAAAATAGAAGCTTCTCGATGCTTCTAGAATAGAATCTTCGAGGGTGAGGTGGTCTCTGATCAGTTTCAATCTGATTCATATCTCTGATCTCATGGGGTCATCCTAGCCTCCTAACCCTATCCTTTTCATATCATAAAAGAAGGGGAATTCTCATGGGGAAAGCTAGATTGGAATTAATGTTTTTTGTGTCAGCTTGGAGAATATATTTTGAGAAGGGCATATGATGGGATTTTGATTTATGTTGTCAAGATAGGTTGTTAGTATCTTCAAAATTATAGCCTCAGAACCCATTGGAGCATAAGTGTGTGGGAATAAAGGAACCATTGGAAGGAACCTGACAACAACAAGGTATCTGGTTGTATCTTTCTTTTACATTATTTAATACAAATATACTTTTTCTTTCCTATATAAAAACTATTTTTCTATGTTGTATGATTCATTAATCACATACATAGTTTCATATCGAATAGACTATATTATTCTTGTCTTCATTAGATTATGCTTCTTTGCAGATACTTCTCCATAAGCCTTACGATGGAGCTGGTATCACATTAGGGAGGTCAGGTCTACAAAATTTAAAAGGTATGTTTTGGATCCTCTTCTTATTTGATATCTGAAATCTAAGGAAAGTTCAGTGTATTGTTTGTTTTGCTCTAGTTTCAGGGTGAAACTAGGGAGATCAGTTTGTGTATGCACTTACTGATTTGTCCTGAAACAAAATTTATTGGCGCACTTTGTTAGTCTTCTAGCCTGCAACAATTGTGATTTTTTTTTAGTTTTTGATGGTTTTCCCTACCAAGATCTGTGATAAGTGTTTGGGGTGATTTTTTGGGTCTATTTACAATCTTCTTTGCAGTATTTGAATCTTATTTTGTCCTTCCTTTTTTTGTTTTATCATGTGTGCTTTTGAAAAATTTGGTCTCTTGCTTTGAGTGTCTTTCAGTTACAAAGCATTATTTTTTCTTTAGAATTGTTTAGTGTGTTGTGTTTGTTTTGTCACTTGGGTGAGAAAAATAACAACACTTGCATGTCTAGATGAGCCTTCTAGACACGAAAAAAGTTTGTGAGTGGGTTAGATAAGCCAAACACATGTATAAAGAAAGAAATAAACTAAAACAACTAAGAAATAAATGTTAGGAAGCATGAGAAACTTAGAACCATGAAAATCAAACAATGACCAACAGAATAATACCAATGGATCAATAGATTAGTAGGCAAAACATCGTAGAGAAAAATAGGGACTTATGAGTCCCTTCTTCCTCCCTCGAAGCGATATTGAGTTCCCTAATGGAGAGTTCTTCATACAATGGAAGAAATAGAAAATGGTGAAGAACAACAATGCATATTCCCTCAAGAGGTGAGTGGAATGGCCTATTGCAATGGTGCTTGAAGGATGCCAAGAGAAAAAATGATTCTCAAGGGAGAATTCTTGCAACATAACAATACTATGAATATCTTGGTTTTTTAGTGCACCCATGGATCTTATTTATAGCATTCATACATGACAAAATATAATTGGTTCATAATGTGAAGAAGTGGCCTTTTAGGGCACCCTCTATCCCTTGACCATCCTCCAAGATAAATTTCGCTCAAATATGAGTGTCAAATCATGTTGGGGGTTGATCCATAAGTGGTTAAGGGGATGAAAATATCCATAAATGCACCGTTCATAGAAGTGCATGGATTTTCTCATACACAGTTGTGAATTTTGTGCATTATGTATGCTAAGGGCTCTGTTGTCCCACGCACACTGTGCGTTGTGAACGCGCTTCCTTTGGTGAATCTGTGCATTTCAGTTTTTGACCCAATTGTATAGTTTTTTCCCTTTTGATGTTGTTGGCATTGATGTTTTATTTAACCATTTGTGTGCAATGTTACATACGATTTTTTCAGTGATAACATATGCCCTATGATGTGTGAGGTTAGGAGCATACGTGGAGATGAGATACATCAATGTTTCTTTTGTTGAGAGTTCCATTGTAATGAAAAGAGGAACTGCAAAAGCGATCCATTAGAGGGAGAGGGAAAACTGTGGGACCAAAACCTTTCTCTAGGGAGAAAAAGAAAATCTGTGTAAAAACAAGGCAGGCACGCCCCATGCTCATGTCAGGAAACCAAATTGTGAGATGATAACTAAAGATGGATGTTAATGTAGATAATTTCATCTCCCTCAGAGGTAGTTGATAACGGAAGATGACAGTTTTGAATGGTGAATGAAATCTGAAGTGTGGCAAGGATGACTATAAGGATTGTCAATGACTCGTAGGCATTGATGGCCTAATGAATTCAAAGGTCTTCAGATGGTATGAAATAAATGCAATTGTCACATAGTAAGACCCACCATAAAATGAGAGTTTTTTGAAGTCGAATTTTATGGGGGTCAACGAAATCAGAGAGAAATGATGATTCTCTCTATGTCATCCAAGACTCCTCATTGTAAAGGTAATGAGAGTCAAGACATTGTCACCCTTCTGGAAACTTTCTTAATGTCGACTCCAATAAGAAAAGGGCTTCCTGAAATCCATTGAGATGATATGAGGTACTGATGGGTAAAATAAACGAAGTCAATATTTGGGGAGACTCAAGACTATCCTTGGTTGGGGAATTTTGGAGGGTTCAACTGTGCCAGATGCTAAAAAAGTAAGAAAACTCAAAGATCATTGGTACATGGACTTGGGATACGTCGGGTTCGTGAACGATGTCGGTATGAAAAGAGAGTGGATTCCCCAACCAAGCGATAAATGGGTTGCTTTGCTAGAAAAAATAAGGACATTAAGGGTGACAATGAAAAATCTAAGTATATGCTGGAAACAAAGGTTTCTTACGATTACCAAATAAATAAAGAATAATTGGGCTTGAGTATACAAATACCAAAATGGGTGCCCCAGTGAAATATGGCTTGGCCTGTTAAGGTGCAAGCTTGTGAAAGAAAACTGGTGGAGGGTGGGGGCCCCATGGGTGGGTTTCTATATTAGGTAAATGGATGGAGGAAAATCTACAGATGAGAAAACTAATGGTGGATGATATGGAGGGATAATGATACTGTGAAGGTGTAGTCAATAGAACCGAGATGATATGACCTAGGAGCCCATTTGGGAAAGTTAGCAATATGATGATAAGAAGTATGGGGTTCATTCTCAGAAGTGCATAAGACTATTGAGACTCCCATCCCTAGGGGGT
Source organism: Picea mariana (assembly GCA_032191745.1). Classification (NCBI taxonomy): domain Eukaryota; kingdom Viridiplantae; phylum Streptophyta; class Pinopsida; order Pinales; family Pinaceae; genus Picea; species Picea mariana. The sequence continues at coordinate 8,873 of JASDQU011028437.1, forward strand.
GAAATCAACATGAGTGTCAAGTGGCCAAGGGAAACTATGAATGGGACAACTCATGTGGGGGAGAGTGATACCGGGTGACATTGCGCAAATGCAGCAGAGGTGAAGGTACTACATAGACGGATGTAAGGACCCTAAAGGTAAATGTTAGAGGGTGTGACTGGGAGATGCAGTTGATTTACAGAGGGAATAGTTACATGCCAGTGTCAAACATATACTTGAAGCGGTTATAATATTGCAGGACAAGTACCTGCACACATCAAAACCAAATAATCGACATGAACAATATCTCATGATAAAGAACATATAAAATCTATTTGATAAAATTGAACATGGGCATGCATACCTAAACGGGACATGACAAAAATTCTCCTATGGGGCCAAGTTCATATGATGGCCCGAAGAATGTGAATGCGTAGATGGTGGGACCAAGATCCCTTGGCTAAGAATAGATTAGAAAATAGAGGCTTTGGGCTTGTGTAACAGAGTGTTGAACTTGGAAAAAAGGGGCTATATATGGTTGGTGGGCCCACAATGCCACCTCATCAATACATGTCACTATAGTTGAAATTACAAAAGTTCTCTAAGGATATTTGGAGATTGGAGGAGTGAGAGGCTACTGATCTGGGAGTGTCTAGAGACAGGTTATTGGTCCTATTCTCTTACATTGTGTGAAATTCTTAATTTCTAGGTAGGGACTATACAGAGCGTTGTACATGGGATTTTTTAGGTAGGGGCCCACCAGTACACGAAAAAAGGAGGAATAACTATGCATATATCTGAAGGTATAATCCCTTTTCCATAACACAATGTGCGTTTGTGTTTACCACAGTCGAGCATGTGGGCACGAGAGATGGGCAGACATGCACACATGAGATGCACGCCTGTTTGAATGACAACCTCAAACTCATACGCTGTTTTTTATTAGAATGTTATGCATTAGTGCATCATTGTGCTAATAATAGATGTGCACATGTGCATACCTATCTCGGTGAAATCCACACACTGGAGGAAAGCCTAAGGGTTTGAATTTTTTGAATTTTTTATGTTGTTTATGGATGATGAGGTTGATCAAATGTTTCTGTGTGGGTGCAGGTGATCAAAAAAATTCGATAGCATGATGCCAATACAATGCAAAGAGAGTGATTGGGACCATCTATGGAAGGAGGTGAGAGCACAATTGGGTGTTCGCAGATACTTTACAACCTACGGGTTGCTCAATTTCTTCGACTTCCCTTTGATATGATCACAGAATTTCCTGCTTCATTATATTATTGGGATGTGGAGAAGTGATCTGTAGTGCTTCATAGTTAGAGATCAACATCTGACATTATCGACCATCGAGGATGTGTATTTCTTGATGGGGCTCCCATTCTATGTGATGGCCCTTCCTATCGATCCTGAGTTGTCGGGGGATGAGTGAGTAGGTGACTTGGTGACTTGCCACTGCATGAGGACAAACTCTATTTCAGGTTCGATCATTCACATTGAGGCAATAAATTATATTTTGAGAGAGTGCATTACCGTTATGGTGGTTAGGTTCTATGGATCCTTGGGCACTTAGCGAATCACTAGGGGTCAGCTGAGAATAGTGGATCTGGTCCTGGATAGGGACATTTTTGCATGGGGTGTGCTCCTTCACACCAATATGATGGGACATGTGAACCAGTTTCGATGATCCGACTACGATGACTTCGCATTTGGGTCCATTATGGTGGCTTGGTTTCTTGAGAGGGTGCCTCTATTGCGCTCGAGGATCTTGCTCGAGCCCATGGGGCAATGAGATCTGCATCTGATGTGGTGCGCCCATGTGTTGGCCCGACATGGTGGTGGAGAGGGTGGCCCCCACTGTGGCATGAGTGTGGTGATAGGTTCCATAGGTGATATTGAGGTATACATACTCGGGTATGGACTACCATCATGACCCATATATGATGTTGCCTCATGGGGACGATTCAGATCAATGAGGTATGTTTTTGTATTATGTTTTTATGTTTTGTAATTTCGATAGATATCATGTGATTATGTATGTATGTATGTATATATGGATTCTGACACTATATGGGGCCCCGAGATCGAGAGGCGAAGGTGGTCCGGGAGCTGGATCACTAGGGACCAGTGCGATCAATACCTATAGAGTCTAGGATGGGATGGAGGTTGTGGAAATATGACGTTGGTGTTGGACCATCGCATGAGCCATAAGGAGATGTCAGGATTCTCCCGGAGTTTCTACTTCGACAATTTGAGCGGGTCCTACAAGCTGTACTAGAGGGTATGTGGGCCCATGTCTAGGATGAGGAGGTCCTAGAGCAATGTGTGGGCATTCCAACAGAGTGGTGGAACCTGATCCGTGTAGATTTTAACCTTGTACAATATCTACTACAAACCAATATTTAGTAAAGGAACAAAAAAGATAAAATGGAAAATACAAACATTACACAGAGATTTTTCCCGTGGAAACTTAAACCGGGTAAACCAACATATTCTATATTATTCATCATGTTACAATGTTTACAATAAAAAATACATATCGAAGCTAGCTACATCAAAAAACCTAACCCACTGACCCGGATTAGTCAAAAACCCTAATTATTTAACCAGAAATAGAAAACCATCGACAATGAAACCATGTGCCGAAAATCCACCTAAATATAATGCGGTCCTGAGGTAGAAAAAATGTGGTCCCGATGCAGAAAAAAAAATATTTCGGAGGCACTGCCTCCGAACCCATAACATTACTAGTTGTGAAAAGAATATAACACATACCCAACATTCTCCCACTTCTTGTTTTCTTTGTACACAGGGGGTTACAGGGTTACACAGTCAACAATCTAGGGCAGCAATGCCCATGGATCCTCTACACCAAGAGAACTTCTCAGTGCTCACAAATTTTGTTAATGAGTCTGCAAGATTCTTCAAAGTGTCCACCTTCATCAGTGATACTTTATTTTCTTCAATCATGTGTCTCACAAAGTGATATTTAACATCAATGTGTTTTGTCTTTGAATGATAAGCAGGGTTCTTCACCAGAAAAATTGCAGTTTGACTGTCACACTCTATCCTTACAGCTTGTTGTACAAACCTAATACCCGAACACAATATTTTTAACCATACTGCTTCCTTACTTGCATGAGTGGCTACCATGTATTCAACTTATGTAGTTGAAACTTCCACTATATCCTGTGATCTAGGTGGATATCGGTGGCCACCCACCTTTTCCGACTGGCTCAAAAGAATTTTCTGGCGTTTTTGGAAATTTACTATTTTTAACAGGTTTTAACTTTCGGGGCCATTTTGAGGGCCAAAATGAAGGTTTTTCGAGATCGATGTTCTCAGTGATAGCCAAAGGAATAATTTATCCCCCAAAATGAATCTCCTCGACGATGCCTTTCCAATGACCTATCATACACCTAAAACAGAGATTGTATGCAAAAGTTACGACCCTGGTAAATTGGTGTATTAACTCAC
>JASDQU011028438.1:1799-14520 GCA_032191745.1 Picea mariana
ACAATGCTTTCATAAAGGGGATGGAATGTAAGGTAGCTAGAGAGGTAGTGCCCCCCCCAAGAGGGGCCATAGTGATAATAGTGGAGGCCATTCAATGTAAGGTGGACTAGGTCCACTATATTATTAAATAAGGCCCACTATGGTAGTTAGATATAATAAATGGGTAATTAGATATAATAAATGTAAAAGGACTTCTTAGAAGGTTCTACTTCTATAAGATTCCTCCTATAGAATGTTCTTAGGTGATGGTAGCACTATATAAAGGGTTCAAGCAATGTAATGGGACATGAAGAGAAGTATTGTATTTGTAGTGGTAGCTCAATAGGAGGATGCCCCCTTGAAGAGGCAAGTGAACAAGAGAGGATCCCTTCCATAATAGGATCCATTGTACGGTGTTACCCTACTCTAATGGTTTGATAGTAATAAGAGAGCTTTTGCGTATTGTTCTTTTATATCTATTGTGGTGCTTTTGTATTCAGTTCTTTGGTTCTTAACAAAACTCCATATTCTTTAACCTCATAAAAATTAAATCTCTGCTGAAATTTACTTTGTTGTAATGTTTCTTTTATTTTTAGATATTGTTGATCTAAATTTGAATCTTCAATAATTTGATCTTTTAAATTGGTCATGTACATGTTAATGGCTGCAATATGCTCTTTATGACATCTCTCGTTGAGTGCATCAACCACTTGATTTTCTTTTCTCTTTATATGCTTAATTTCAAAGTAATATTCACTCAGAAATACCAACCATCTAGTTTGTATGACATTTAATGTTGGTTGTCCAAACAAATGTTTCAAACCTCAATGGTCTGTCATTAGCTCAAATTTCCTCCCCATGAGGTAATTTCTCCACATTTTTAATGCATGTACAATTGTTGTTATCTCTAGATCATGGGTACCATAATTCCTCTCATGCTCTTTTAATTTTATAGACTCATAACATACCACATGATCTTTTTGTGTGAGAACTCCACCAAGTCCTTCCTTTCATGCATTCGTGCACACCACAAAAGCTTCATCCAGATATGAAATCTTCAATATTGGTGCACTTGTCAATATGTCTTTCAGCCGCTGAAATCTTTCTTCACACTTGGAATTCCATTCAAATTTCACTCCCTTCTTTTGCAAAGAAGTGATTGGGCTTGAAATCTTTGAGAATACCTTTATGAATCTTTGGTAATAATTGGAAATACATGTGAATTATCTGACCTCTATGACGTTTCTTAGCATTTTCCATCCTCTAATAGCCTCTATATTCTTATGATCCACTGCTATCCCTTATACTGAAATTATATGCCCCGCGTAGTGAATCTTCCTTTGGTAAAAGATGCACTTACTTAGTTTAGCATCCAATTTATGATCTCTTAAAACTTGCAACACCATTCTTAAATGTTTCTCATGTTCCTCTTCTAAATTAGAGTAGATGAGTGTATCATCTAGAAACACAATTACAAACTTTTTGTCTAGCTACTCCCTAACACTCCATTCATCAGACACATAAAAATTGTTGGGGAGTTTGATAGTCCAAATGGAACTACTATGAATTCATAATGCCCATTTCTTGTCTTGAATGTTGTCTTACCAATATCTTCTTCCTTAATCCTCACTTGATGATAACCTGATCTCAAGTCAATCATGGAAAATATTATTTCACCTTTCGGTTGATCAAATAAGTCATCAATCCTTGGAAAAGGATATTTGTTCTTTATGGTGACCTTATTCAATTGTTTGAAATCAATACACATCCTTAAGTTTCCATCTTTCTTTTTCCAAAAAAGAACGGGCTCCCCAAGGTGACACACTTGGGAATATATACCCCTTCTTTAACAATTCTTCAAGTTTCATCTGCAACTCTTTCAACTCTAGCGTGCCCATTCTGTAAGGTGTCTTGGACATTGGGGCAGATCCTGGCACCAAATAAATAGAGAAATCAATGTCTCTCTTTGGTGGAATTCTTGGGATATCCCTAAAAAAATCTTCAAAATCCCTTAAGATCGGATGGTATTCCATGCTTGTTGCTTTATCCCTAGTTTCCTCTTCCATATTGGCTGCAAAAACTTGACGTCCCTTCCTAAAACATTTTTTCAGCTGCATAGTTGAAATCTCTCTAACAACTACAACTCTTGGAATGCCTTGAATATTGCCTTTCTTCCCTTCTTCATCAAGACATGTCATTGACTTGTTTTAACAGTCTAGGACAACAAGGTGTTTTTCCAACCAATCCATGCCAATTAGATAGTCATATGAACCCAATGGTATGATGTTCACATCTACCTTTGTGTTGAGTCCATTCATGTCTATTTGACAATGTTTAACCAAATCATTGATTTTCCTCTTAGCCCCTATGGATAATTGAAATAACCAATATTTCTTATGCTTACTCCTTTGCAAGTGAAATATTTCAACAATGTTAGAGTTTATGTAACTATGTCTAGCTCTAGAATCAATTAAAATTGCAATGGATTGGTTATCGATCTTACCTTCCACTTCAATCATGGGGGATTGAATTTTTGCTTGCTTGTTTTCCAAGGTTTCATAAATCCTTGGCATGTTTCCTCCCATGTCTTCCATTGTTTTAGCCTCCTGAATTTTGTGGATAGTCCTCATTATTTCTCCTTTGTGAGGGAAGTCCCTATATAAGTGATTTCCCTCGCATCCCCAACATTGCACAAGTTTTTTCCTTAGCCTTTTCCCAAATAAATTTTCAATCTTGTGCTTATTTTGGAATGACTAACCTTGTTTATTTGCTCAGGAGTTATTATTAAAAAAGGGTGGCTTAAAACATTTCTACCTTTGATCCTTTTTTTCCTTTCATCTTGTCATTCCAATCTTTTTGGAAAACTATCCTTCCTCGGCTTTGCTCATAAATATGCTTGGCTCTCCTTATGTATTCCTCCAAAGTCTTGGGGTTATCATATTGAATCTTTTCATTGTAGAAAGAGGGTAAACCACTTATAAACCTTTGTATTTTTACCTTTTCATCCTTTATAAATTCAACATACTTTGTCAATTCAAACAACCTCTTCTCATATTCATCCATTGTCATACTTCCCAACTTGAGTTCAAATAACTCTTTCATCTTCCTTTCATAATAATGATAAGATAAACATTTCTCTTGGAAATATCCTTTGAACTACGTCCATGAGATCCTCTTCTCATCATCGTTCTTGGATTTCTTGAGTTGATCCCATCACATGGTTGCCTTTCCTTGCAAGTGGTAGGTTTAAATTATAGCTTCCACCCTTGAGGGTAATCATGTAGCTGGAAATATTTCTTCATTTCCAACATCTAGGCCTCGCTCTCTTCCCCTTTCCTATGATCACCATTGAAAGTTGGTGGTTTGATCTTCCTGAGTTCTCCTTTCAAGATGTCTTTCTTAAGCCTTCTTATCTTTCTCTTGAAAAGAGACACACTTTGGTTGCTCCCTGGCCCTGAACTTGTATGATTTCTTCTGATGGATTTCCTTGGAGAATGATGGCGGCTACTCATGCTTCTTGAATACCTGTCCTTTTCATGATCATCCTTTTTTCTTTGGGATCTAGATGTTGACACTTTTCTACCACTAGCTTCTTGATTGGTTCCAGATTCCTTTTTGACTTTCTTGTGCAACATATTCAAACTTTGAAGTATCTCTTCCCGCACCTTCATAATTCTTTCATTATCTAATCTATAGCTCTGCACTTATCTATGTAGGCTTCTCATAGTTATAGGCTCCTTCCTCCCTCTTCTTCCATTAGAATTTGTCTCAACATTTCCCATGTTGACATGCAGACCTATGATCTCTTCCTCATGGCTATAAGATCCTTGAGTATCTTACATAACTCCAATCCTCATATAATAACCATTTTTTTTTCCTATACCTCTAATTCTGCAAGAAATGTGCATATAATGGTTATTGTTAGAACATGCATAACATAAATCATTTCATCAATTAGAATACAAGTTACTCTTTATCACAATTTATGAAGGAAACATTGCACCAAACCAAAATAGGATTCCTTATATGCATTCCTCTCTGAAATATATTTCCAATAGTTGTTCCCATGACTCAATCTGAGTTCTGAGCGAAAAGTTACAACATTTACAAGCTGCAATTTTTCACTTATTTACTGCTACAAAAATATCTCTATTAATTTTTGGAAACTTTTGTTGCCTAATTAAAAATGATTGGTTGAAAAATGTCTTCCCCTCCTCAATACCTTTCCATTGCTTATGTGCTATAGGGGGAAACCTCCCCTATGGACTACACTAGGGTTCAACATGTATGAAATACAAAGTGAAAATATCCGGTAACTCTACCTTTTACTCCGCGTCCGGTGTCGACCCTTTCACGTTTGATTGCTCCACTGACTACAAGCCTCCTTCCAAGGTTGGCCTGCATTCACAAACAAATATAAAGGGAACTAAAAACATCCATCTCATATATAAATCATGGGTTAGATGTTAGAATAAAGCATAAATCAAATACAAAGATTAAGCACATCATATTTTGGGACATAAAAAGTATTCCTTTTATTGATATCACAATGTTTACTTACAATGAGATCTGCGACTGCTCCTCGAACCTGTTCYGGGCTCCTCTTCACCAAGATCCAACTACGCTTCCATGTATCTTTCTCCTCTCAAACTTCTTCTAGGGAAATGGCATAAGAKTATGATGGAGGAAAAAGGGCAAGAATGGGAAATTCTGATGAAAATATCACAAGGTGGATGCAATTCTTGGGGCAAGGAGGGGATGTGAAATGGGCATAATTTCACTGTTCTTATGCTTATCTTAGGAATGAKACCCCAAAACATCCTCTTATATGACAAAATGATGGTTATTCGGTTAGGTGAYGAGCTATAGGCAGTGGGACAGTTGGGAAACTACCCAATAGACCGTAATCTCAACGAATTCCTTGCAACTTTTTAATTTTTGCAAGTTTTGTGAGTATACACAGGCTGTAATGGTGCATATAGCATACGTACGTGAGTTCTATTGGTGCAACAAGCATATACACATGGGAAATAGCGCTGCTCAGTGATGGCTTGGAAAAAATAGCAAGTAAGAGGGCTAAATGCCAGGTATGCATGTATGGAGAAATTTAGGGTTATAACAGATGCCCCCTAATGTGTGAGGACAGAAGAGCATATGATGGCTGAAATACATTACAAAATCTTCACCAATGTATGAAGCGAGTGAGCCCGGGACCAGAGTTCGAGAGGTGCCATCTGCAAAAATAAAAATTGTCTCAACGAGGGAGGCATACCCATGACTGGGACAAAATAAATCATGGTTTCCAATCAAATACACTGCAAATACATGTCATATAACTATATAAAGTGTAGCCGTGAGAAATACATAATAGATCTACATCTCAAAATCAAAGATATACATGTATAGTATCCATCTTCAAGAAGCCAAATGACGCCTGATGGCTAGAGATGAGGCCTTCATAGCTCGAGCAACAACTTCAAGATCTTCAAACTCGGGTAGGAGTGTAATGTGAGTTTACAACTCCACTACCCAGAGGTCTTCGATGGCTCGTTGGGAACAGACAAGAGGATCTCGGTGATCATGCATAGAACTTCATTGATTTCGAAAAAGGACTTGATTGGAATTTCGGGATGGCTGAGCATGAGGTCAAGAGACACACTGCAAAAAGGATGAATCAGGTTGAGTAAAACATCCCTTGGATGATAACACGATAGATGATCCGACTCAGGCATCATGACATTGACATAAGTTCACGATGCAGGAGGCAACACAAACTCTCCATGTGTTTGGAAGGATAACCAAACGGAGGAGGACACAACTCTATGTAGTGAGAACAAATTCCTAAGGTCATATTAAATCCCAAAGCTTGAAAAACAAACAAAAGGATGTGGATTTTTCCAAGGGCGACTCATTGTGCTGCCATGAAAATAAAATAATTTTCCCATCCTCTTTTTGGGGTATTTTTGATTTTTTTTGTCTTTTTCAATATTTTGTAAGAGCTTGAAAAAGAATAAAAGAATGCTACGTTACAAAGGAGGAACGAGTGTCACAAGCATACTATTTCCAAGTGCAAGGAACACACTAATTCTCATAGTAAGATTACATGTGCATGAAAAGGACACTCGGGGAAAAATCCTCCATGGGTCAAGGTGTCAGGTCACAGAGGTAAAGTGATACAAGGCTTACATATAAGGAATGCTTCAAAGGTTCAGTTGAGAGCAACATGGATTCGACATTAGGCCAAAGATGCAGATATGAAAATGCGATTAGCAAGACATGATGAAACTCCTTTTAATGTATTTTTCACGAGCCCAAAGAAGGTAAACTTAATAGTTTTTTCATGTTTAGAGAGTCTGAAAAAATGTAAAAGAAAACTCCATTGGGGTACCTTTTTCGAAGGTAGTCTAGTTGGTTCGAAAAATGGGTAAACTAGAACCGAAAAGATGTCTATTCAAAACCATTTTAACGAGTGTGACAAAGACAAGATCACTCGACAATCTTTTTAATTTTCAACAGTCTGAAAAGAGCTTAACTATGGACTCACAGCCTTTTTCTAGATTTAGTCTCCTTAGACTGAAAAAGTATAAAATCTACTTAGGATAACTCTCCCGGTGAGACGAATCTCCCAAGGTGTATCTTTTTCCTCCTTAATCTATAGGCTGGAAAAAGGGGTAAACTCATGCCAGTAGATATTTTTCTGAACCAATTTAATGAGTGTGAAAGAACAATGTCACTCGACGATCTTTTCAATTTTAAGGATTCCGAAATGAGCTTAACTATGGACTCTGTAGGGAATGTTCTTCTAGACCAGTTTAACGAGTGTGAAGGAACAACATCACTCGACAATCTTTTCATTTTTAGGGAGTCTGAAAAGAGGTTAACTATGGACTCCGTGGGGGTTCCTTTTTCGTAAATTTAGTCCCCCAGGCCCGCAAAAGGGTTAAACTTATACCTGAGAATACTCTTCTAGCCAACCAAAGTTCCTAGAGTATAACTATGTTCGTAAAATTGACCATTCGGACTGAAAATTGGTAAACTACCGTTGGACAGATGTGCCTTCAAATTTTAGTTTGGTGAGCGTGAAGGACAACAAGATCGCTCGACAATATTTTCATGTTTAGAGAGTCTGAAAAGGGCTTAAAGAAGACTCTTGATGAGGCCAAGAGTGATGGCATATCAAACGTATGAGGCTCAATCTCATAATCAAGACAAGACTAACAAGGACTCCCGAGCCTAAAGTCATTAATGATGTCATGGACACCAAAATGCAACCGGGATCTACCTAGGGCATCCATGTGGAGGTAGGATCTACCACTAAATTATGACACTTATAAAGAAGCAATGACGGTTCTGTGTCTCAAATCGGTGGGATCGATCCTATAACAAAATGAAAAAGAAAAAAAGATGCAAAAGTGGAGGTGGAATCCTAACTTAAATGCAAAAAGTTGGAAAAATGACTTTTACCAAAGAATATTTAGAAGTGACCCATCTCCCAAAAAGTTTTCCAAACGAAAAGTGAAATGTATCATAACATCCAATGAAAAACTCAAGAACCACACTAAACGATTTTCAAGCCAGAAAAAACGACAAAAGGGTTCAAAAAAGTGGAAAAAAGGGCCAAACAATTCTATAAATAGAAGCCAACAACTCATTTTCACCATTGCAAATTGAGAATTAACCAAAAATATTAAAAGACCCCTTTGCTAAAAGAGTTGATTCCGAGAGCTTCAAAGGATGAAACAAACTTCCGCTCATACCAAGTAAGTACAAACTAACCCCTCTTTCATTTCCATACTTTCTTTCTGTATCTCCTTTGGTTTTTTGGGGGGTTCCCCTCTTTAAAAAGGGTGGCCCTACATGTACGCGGGCATAAAACAATCCGCCCACATGCATACGTGACTGTGTCCAAGATAACCTGCGTACACCCTCAATAGCATAGAAAAAATGAAAAGCAAGAGCTAAATCTCCCCATGAACTTGTCATGTAACAGGATGTATGTCCACTGGAGAGAGAGGGAGCACGAGGATATAGATATCTTGGTCGATGAGGACCCTATAGCTATGGTCGCATTGAGACAATGTGGGTTATGGAATTTTTTTCGGTGTCCATTCATGAGGGCACAACCCAGGCTGCTGAATGCCTTGGTGGATTATTGGCACCTTGACGCTGAGGAGTTTATGCTTAAGGGGAATTCATTGACTCCAACGACTTAGGATATCTACATTCTGACTGGCCTCTTGAGGAGAGGGGAACTAGTCAACTTGCGTGCATTTCCCCCTGGGCCCTAAAACATTGCCAAGTTGATCGAAATGTATTGCGAGGCCGACACTGAGAAAATAGTTTCTTAGGTGTTGATCCATAAGATTATCAACCTATCACTGAAGGTGATAGTTTTACTTATTGTGCAGATGACTGGATCTGCGGCCTTACATCAGGCCTCCCGGGAGCATATGCATTTCGTAGTGTAGTTCTTAAATGCATGATTTTTCGACAGGAGCATGATTATGCAGCTTGAATGGATGTAGAGACAACTCACCGAGTGTTGCGGGTGGAGTAACAAAAATCTCATATTTGGCACCATTTTATGTTCATTCTTCTTTGAGAGGGTACCCAGTCTTAGTCCATGAGAGACAGTGCAGGGGCATGTGGCCTCGCTCCCAACAATGTGTAGATGGGAAACATTGCTGCCGTGAGAGGGGGAGGGAGGGCCATAGAGGGATTTGATGATGTATTTTTCAACTGGTGGGCATGACATATTTCGACGATAGAGGAATACCCCTATGCCAGGATCAACTTTTCCAGGGATCCGGACATGCCCGTCTCTCCTGGAGTTGAGTGAGGAGAGATGGGTATGTTTATTTTTTAAAGTTATTTAATTTTTTAGTTTCTTTTTATATATATCATTTTTATATGTACTAGAGTATCTGACAACTATGTATCTGTTATGTATAGATGTGGGACTAGTGCGTCCAACAGAATTCATGAGGACCAGGCGACGTCCTCAACCAGAGGTAGTACTAGCAACAACCATCGGACCAACAAATACAATAGTGGGACCTCCAGTTAGAGAGGTTGAGAGAGTGTTGAGACGAGTCGAGTGGAACCTCACCGCACTCACTCGTACAGTTCCCATAGCCGAGATCGAGGATTTCCCGCCATGGATGGAGCCTCACGTAGTTGGGGTGCCATGGACCTGGGTCCATCTCTTTTGGTGTTTGGAAAACGCCATCGTTCACTATGGCAGGGCCAACAGGCCACGTGCTTAGCTAGTGTGGGCCACTTACGTGCTGAGGGCACTCTTTTGTATATTTTTGAGGGCATAAGCCCCATGATGTATACTAGACATATTATTTTTGAGGTGTTCGTACCCACCTATGTAATATGACATTTTGATATATATATATATATATATATATAATATGCCAATCTAATACTTGATTAGCTAGAGTATCTGTCATTTGATTTAATCTCCTAGGAACATGGATATACGTAATGTAATCAAAACAACGTTCTAAGAGACGTACCCTAAGAAATCGTTGGTGTAGAGTAGGATCATAAACGCGGTAAACCCCATTTAACTGGGACAAAACAAGATGTGCATCTAAGTAGACTCGGAGGTGAGAGATACCACGCGACAAGGCATCATGAAGCAACTCTATCACTGCGATGTACTTGACGACATTGTTTGTGGAATCACCTAAACAGATATCTCCAGAAGATAGCAACTGGCCTTGAGGTGTGAAAATCACCCAAGCTGTGGAAGCAAGCCTTCGAGTGTGTGGGTAGCACCATCTGTGAACCCAATGAACACCTCCAATTTACTTGACATCTGTCATAGTGAAAAAGATGACATAGATAACGACACGTCCATAAAACAAAAAGACAAAAACTAACTGTATAAGAACTATACATATGTACAAGAAGTCACCCAAGGTGACCCACCTATGAGTAATACTTCTTGAAGTAGAGTCCATTTCTAGGCTCCGCTAAAGCATTTCCCTCAAAATAAACCAGACGATAAGCGCCCTTCTTTAATACCTCCTTCACGATGAAAGGTATGAACCACATGGGTTTGAACTTTCCTACCCCTAGGGGATCCTTATCTTGGTCATAGACTAGGACAAGGTCGTCTTCAGAGAAAATCCAAGGGCGAACGAACCGATCATACTAACACTTGACTCGTTTCTTGTGAGCCTTGTTATCCAAGGCTGCATCACGTCGTTGCTCATCGAACTGCTCGATATATAATAAGTGTTCTCAAGCGGTGAAGTGTATGGAAATAACTGTACTACCAACTTCAGAGATGACATATGACACTCTATAAGCAAGACTACTTCTAGCCCGTAAACGATTTGAAAAGGTGAGAAACCAGTGGCAATATTTACAAACGTTCGGTAGGCCCTCAACGCCGAGTACAACATCAAATGGCAATTTGAATTGGTAGAATTGATCATTCGTTGTAGAATAGTCTTGAGAGACTTATTCACAACCTCCACCTGACCATTCACTTGTGGGTAATAGGGTGACGAATTATCTAACCCAAGCTTTGATGTTAACTCAGACATCATTTTGTTTTGAAAGTGACAACCATGGTCAGTGACAATCTCCTTCAGGATGTTAAACCTTTCTATTATTTGATTGAAAATAAAGAGAGCTGCTGTCTCACCATCATTATTGAACGTTGGCACATCTTCGACCCATTTTGTGAAGTAGTCTACTGCTACGATGATATATCGATGCCCCCTAGCTGAGGCCGAGTGGCATGTAGTGAAATCAATCCCCCACTTATTGAAGGGATCAATTGTAATGATGAGAAACATGGGAGAGGATTGTGCACTCATCTTCCGACATAAGATCTGACACAGGTGGAACTTCTTGACTGATTCAATGCAATCCTTGATTAACTTCGGCCAAAATTAACCGGCTCATAGAATATTTTGGGTTGTTTCCAACCCCCAAAAATGAACACCACAAGCTCCAGTGTGGAAGTCGTTAAGAATGAGTTCTTCTTCTTCATGAGTGATGCACCGATGAAGGATGCAATATACACCTCGATGATACAAAGCGTCATCAAGTATGAGATAGTTTTTTTCCTGATGGCGTATACGTCGACGCTCGTCACGAGAACAAGAGGCAGGGTACTTCAAAGTCTAGAGATAGACTAGTATATCTCCATACCAGGGGTCCGAAGATGAAATAAAAAAAAAGATCTCCTTTAATTGGTGATTCTTCGGGCGTAACAACACCTGATCTGACCGAAAGTTCCGCAAAGACAATGACTTTTTGGATTTCGCGGAAACAAAATCCAAGTCAAATTCCTAGAGGATAACGATCCATCTATAGATCTTTTCACTGATGAAATGTCGTGTCAACACAGGTTGAAATGGATTCACATTAGCAATGATGGTGGTCTTACGAAGCAAAATAGAATGACAAAATCGTTGGACAGCATGCACTGTTGCTAATGCAAGCTTCTCAACATGGGAGTAATTGAGTTCTGGTCAAACCAGGCCTCGACTTAGGTAATAAATCACATGCTCTTCAATCATATCGTCCTCTTGAACCAAGAACATTTCGATGGTTGATTCTGTAGCGGCCAAGTACAACGAGAAATATTTATTATAATTGGGAGGTCGGAGCAAAGGGGTAGATGTAAGGGTGCATTTCAATGCTTCGAAAGAGTGTTGAACGACCTCCTCCCAATGAAAAGGGAATCTCTTTTTTAGTAAACACATGAACCCTTTAGTGATCTCGGCATAGTTTGCGATAAAACACCGATGAAAGTTCGCTTTACCATGTAAGCTTTGAAGCTGAGGGACTATGCACAGAGGAGGCAACTGTACTATCGCCTCAACCTTTAGAGGATTGAACATGATCCTTGTTGTCGAAACTATGAAACCTAGCAGACGACTCGACGTCACGCATAAACTGCACTTGTTTGGATTCAAGTGAATCCGATAGTAGCAACATCACTCAAAGATTAGTCAGAGGTGTGTGGGATGTTCATCTCTCTTACAAGATCATGACGCTAAATCATCGAGAGAAGCCTCGACTATATGTATAAGGTCGTGGAAAGCAAAAGATATGGCCCATTGGAAAGTGGCTCCAACATTATTCAGGCCAAAAGGCATATTCTGATAAGCAAATGTACCCCATGGACATAAAAAATTTGTCTTATGTCGGTCTTCGAGCTTAATCTGTATCTGATTGTATCCCGAAAAACCATGTATGAAATAAAATACCTCACAACCTGCACATTCATCGACAATCTGATCAATAAATGGGGTGAGAAAATTATCCTTTGGACAAGCCTTATTCAAATCACAGAAGTCCATACACACGCGAATCGTTCCCTACTTTTCGTTGACTAGAACAAGATTTGACACCCATTGAGTCAAATGAACAGGGTATATGAAACCGACTTTGAGAAGTTTCTCTACTTCAGCCTTAATAACTGATTCTAACCGGACGAATCTTCTGTCGTACTGGCTCAGCATCAAGAAACGTTGTTATTTCATGTTCGATGATTCTTGGATCGATTCCTGGCATTTCCTCATAATACCAGGAAAAAACGTCGTGAAATTCCTTAAATAAATTTGTATAGATCCAAATCTCTTTGGGGGAGCAGTCCGCTTCGATGAAGACATTCTCCAAGACACCAGGGGTTCTGGATATTTTAATAGGTATTGTTTCAGTGATAGTTTCCATGTTACCCTCAGCATAAACTGTGTGTGTATCTAGA
>JASDQU011028439.1:0-17565 GCA_032191745.1 Picea mariana
CTTTGGGAACACTCAATAAAAAATTAGAAGGTTCATACCAATAGAAATTTTAGGAAAAAGAGTTGAATTAATATACATGGGTAACTCCCCCTTTTGACCCCTCTTGGCCATTCTCTTAGACCCTCCCCTCTCTTGTGGATTAATTCATCCCCCATCTATCTCCATGTCCCCTTAGCAGCTGGCATCAAATTTTATTAATTAAGACTTAGAAATGCAATTCGCATATTATGTCGTTTTGGCCGTAGCCACACATTATATCCACATTAAGCATTAATTAAATTGGGGATTATAGTGGGGACATTAAAAACATCCCCACTATAATCCCCAGTTTAATTAATGCATAATGTAGTTATGAATGTGGCTATGGCCAAGTGATGTAATATGAGAATGTATTTTCTGTTTTTGAATAAATAAAATGTGATACCAGTTGTTGGCGAATATGGACAGAGTTGGGAGATGATTTTTCCACAATATAAGAGAGTGTCTAAGAGGGGTCCAAGGGGTGAATTAATTGTGGTTACTAATTCAGCCAATTTTCCCAAATTTTATTATAATTTGGGATAACTTCTATTTTTTTGTTTGTGTATGAGAGTCTAATCATTAAACTCATGTAAGAGGGTGGGTGTGAGAGTCACATCCCTTAATTATTGGAAAGCATGGGTGGGGGGTTGAGTACAATCATTTTGGGAAGGAGTGTAAGTCAAGCAAGTTATACAAAATCGAGGAAATGTGTATGGGAAGTTACATGAAGTTTTTACACATTCAGTTTTACATGAGGAACAAGTAGGGAGAAGATAAAAAGATCATTGGAGATAGAGAAAGAAGGCTAGGATAATTTTGTAGCATGATAGAGAGTATTGGAGTGCTTTGGAGCTAAATATTAAAGACCCAAGTTTTCAGGACTAGAGATTGAACTCTTGTGTGAGTTGCATTGTAACAACAAGTGTTTTTTGTTGTTGTTGGTAGTTTTCCTGGCAGTGAATTCCCTTGAGTTCCCATTAGAGAGATTCCTAGTTACCTGTGCCAGAGAAACCATGATAAATGAATGGGATGTTTGATGGACTAACAACAGTGAAGGGGTACATTCCTTGGGTTGGGCAGGTCAAGAGAAAGAGAGATGGAGGAAATTCAAGATAGTTGTAGGAGAATACCATTGGGTTGTGGGATATTGAGTTGTGAGTGGACAGTGAGAGACACCCTTCTCTTGTGGATTCCTATCCCCGGCTCGGAGGTGACTTGTTATTGATATTTGGAACAACAAGTCTATGGTTGGGTGGAATGTCCTTCCCAAGAAGCTAGTTTCACAACCATTTTAAAAAGATAAGTGTTTATATGTTTTCCTATGTTAATTTATGAGTTTAACTATTGTGCGTTATTATGTGCATGAGAATGAATTATATGCTATTGTGGTGAAATTTATTAGTTGTATTTATGTTTTTAACTAGTATGGACAATTTATCGAGCTTGATAGTAATGTTTTTCTTAATTTGAAGTTTAAATTTATTTTTTAATCGATTTCAATAGTAATGGTAACAGATTCTAGTGCAGTGCTCATATCGTCATGCGTGTTGGGAATAGAAGTTGCGCACAGTACAAAGGTTCTTGTGTGCATTGTGAAAATTTTGGTGCACGTAGTACAAAGGTTGTTACGTGTGTGGTGTGTCTCAATGAGGGAACGACCTTCATGTTCTTTTTTGAATGTCGTAGATGCATTTATTTATATGGTATATGACAATAGTTAAATCTATGTATAATTCGTAGTTGATAAGCTACATGAAATTTAGTTAGAAGAAAAATTTTGTATTATGTGTATTTTTCGCAAGCAATGTTATTCAATTAAGATGGGGGATGTTACACTTGGTGACCATTATTGTTTTAACATCTAAGAATAGGTATAACTACTTCGAGGAAGAGAGATTTCTATGATCTAGATTTTACGAGCATAACGAAATGAAAACAAATGATTATTATTATTATTAACATAGAGACATAATGAAAAATAATAGAGATACATTAAAATTGGCTTCTATTCCACAAAGAAATATGCCAAAATTGTAAAATGTAGACTGAAAACAAGCTTGTTAGAATGGTGGTAGCTTATATTTGAGAAGAGATGTGATGACTGCACTCATTCGCAATAATATGATTACAATGAGGCTCTAAAATCCTTTTACAATAAACATGAATTCCAAAACCCTAGACATCCAAAAACCTAACCCTAGGAGATGAAGCACCAAAAGTCATGTGGGCCTCGTTGGGGTAAGTTGGTACATTAACTTCCTGGGGTCGTAAATTTTGCATACGATCTCTATTTTTAGGGGAACTATAACCAGATGGAAAGTTCTATCCAAGGACTACAAATTATTCCATCAAACTCAGACTTTGTTTATAGTTTGACTATGGCGAGTCCTAAAAACATTGTTTAGGGCCTCAAAATGGATCCAAAAGTTCAGGACCCAAAAACTAGGACAAAAATGCCAAGCTGAAAAACTACCAAGATGAGCCAGTTGGAATATGTGGGTGGCCATCAATATACACTAGATCAATCCTCCCCCATTAGGAAAAAATGGTCTCCATTGCATTTAGTTCCCCCATCAGATGAGGAAATGTTTGTTGAATTTGGCCCTAGGTGAGCCACTTGCCTTGGTGTAGAAGTTGCCCTGCTTTGCAAACTCGATAAAGTTGGATCCTCTATTGGTGATTTCCCTTGAACCATGTGTCCATGATATGATCAATGGATTCCTGTTCCATTCAGTCAGGGTTGAGCTATATTGGTGTCAATTGTTCTGTTATCTCTGAGGTGTCCAATAATGGTGGAAAATATGGTCAAACGAGATCCACATTGAAAATTGGGTGCAAGTCAAGGAAGGGGGGAATGTTGAGCTCAAAATAATTGTCTCCCATAGCCTTGATGATGGTGTAAGTTCCATAGCGAAGTGGATGAAAATTCTAATGGGGCCATGTAAGGCATTCTTTCTACAAGTGAAACCAAACTTTGTCTCCCACCTGAAACTTTTATGGCACTCATTGTTGATCATGGCACTGCTTGTACTTAGTATTGGACTTCTATAAAATATCCTAAACCTGTTGGAGGATGTGTTGTATCCTCTCAATGAACTGGGTGGATTTTTCAAGTTCAGTTGTAGCATGGGATGAGTCTTCCTGGGTGGTTGTAAGGGGTAGTGCAACATCCATGGGACCTAATGGTTGAAATACCAACCCCACCTGAAAGGGGTTGAGGCCAGTTGAGCTATGTATGGATTTTTTGTAGCTATGTTCAACGTAGGGAAGACTCTCATCCCATGTGCGGGGGTGTTTGGAATTGTACATGCATAGGATATGCACGATCCTCTGATTGAAGACCTAGGTTTGGCCATCCATCTGGGGGTGGAAGGTAGTGGATTTGGTGATCTTGGTGTCCAGTGGTGACCAGAGGCTCGACCAGAACATGTTGAGGAATCAATTTTACCAATATGAGATGATAGTTTGTCGTATCCCAAAATGTACCCACACTCCTTCAAAGAAGATCTTGGCAGCTGCCTCTGCTATGATGCTCTTCTTGTAGGAGGCCAGAATTTCCATCTTGGAAAAGCGATCAAAAACCACAAAAACATATTCATTTCCCTGCTTGTTGGACAGAAGGCCCAACATGTAGTCTATTGAGATGGATTCCTAGGGAATTTTAGGAGTATGAAGAGGGGTGTATAGGCCTTGTTTCTTAGTGTTCAATTTGGAAATAATGCAGGTAGTTCAGGACCTGATATACTTGTTGACATCCTGTCGAAGTTCCGGTGAGTAGAAATGTTGTTGTAACACTTCCACTTTCTTTACTATGTCGAAGTGTCCTACCAACTAATTGTAGTGGGATTCCTAAATATTAATTGCTTGGTTGCTTGATGGAACGCAGAGATGGCCTAGATGGCATAACAACCTGTCCTGAAGATGGAAATTAGTGATAGTTGTGTTTTCACCTAACATCTGGTATGTGGTGGAAAAGTCAGGATATTTCTCATAGAGTTGGGTCCATCTAGAGGTCTCGTGGCTGCAAGAGTCTATCACCATGGTGAGTGTTGTTACTAGAGGTCAGCTGAGGCAATCAGTGACGCAGTTGGTACTTCCTATATTATACTTGATTTTGAGGTGGAACTATTGCAAGTATGTGAACCACTTCGGATGGAGGTCATTCTGCAATTTTCCTTGTGTCTACATGAACTGCAACGACTTATGATCAATGTGGATGATTGTCTCCTTCCCGAGAATGTAATTCCTCTACTGGCGACAGGATTACACAATGGAGTACATTTCTTTATCGTAATTAGGGTACTTGTGGATGACATTTGATAGTGTCTCACTATGATAGGCCATAGGGTAGCCATGCTGAGTGAGAACTGTGCCCACAACATAGTCTAAAGAATATGTCTCAATCTCAAAGGGTTGTTGCAGGTCGGGTAATGAAAGAATCGGGGATGAGCATAATCACTACTTCAAATCATCAAATGCTTACTATTGGGATAGGCCCCACAAATTTGTTTTCTTACCACCACCCCTAGTTACTTGGCTGACGACCTATGCAATATGGGAGAATCCCAACATGAACCTATGATAGAAATTGGCAAGGCCTAAGAAGCTTTGAAGCTTAGTAAGAATGGTTGGGGTTGTCCATTCACGAATGACCTAGATATTGGTTGGATCCACATGCACACAATGCTCATCAACAATGTAGCCTAGGTACTAGACCCTGTCCATGTTGAAGGATCATTTTTCCAAGTTGGCATATAGCTTGTGTTACCACAGGGTGTGTAGAACCTGTTGAATATGATACAAGTGTTCCGCCCAAGTCTTGTTGTAGATGAGGATGTCATCCAGATACACCATTACAAAATAATTGGTGAAAGGTCGTAAGATATCATCCATCATCCTCATGAAAGTTGTTGGGGAATTTTTCAAACCAAAGGGCATGACTAGCCATTCAAAAATACCTTCTTTTGACTTAAAGGTAGTCTTCCATACATCTATCTTCTCTATTGGGACCTAATGGTATCCAAACTTCAGATTAATCTTACTAAAGTATTTTTCCCCCTTGATTTGATCAAGGAGATCTTCGATTCGGGGAATTGGGCACCAGTTCTTGACTGTGATTTTATTTAGGGTCTGGTAATTAATGCAAAGTTGCCAGGTCCCGTCTTTTTTCTGCACAAGCATGATTGGTATTCAACAAGGTGATGATTTGGGTTGTATGTGCCCTTTTTGGAGTAGTTCTTGGATCTGATGCTCGATCTCCTCATTTTCTAACAGAGAGTGGCGATAGACCGACCCATTGGGTAGCAGTGCATCAGGGTTCTGGTCGATGGAATGCTTGACTTGACAGTGCAGAGGTACCCCAGTAGGTGAGGAGAATATGTCTTTATATTCTTCCATGAACTTATCCACTTTCTTCTGCTGTGTGGAGAGGTCAGCCACAGAGGCCATGGATGTGGATGCAATTTTTCACTCACTCTAAGAGAGAATCATGAATAAGACAAACTTCCCAGTCTAAGAGATGACCTTCCTGCATTGCTTGGAATATATCAAGGAAATGGCACTAGGTGGGACTACCTTGGGTATCCTGTACAATTTCCTTTCCAAAGTAATAATAACAATGCGAGGCCTAGACTCATATATGACATGATATTTCCATAAATAATGTTGGACCAAAATAACATCACAAGATTCAAGGGGAGAAACATCACACGATACCTCATCTTTGAATGGCTTGATGTCGTAGGATGGGTGACACTATTGGCTAATGCGAAGATCACTTCCTTAGCGGATCCATCCAATGGTGTAGGGTTGCAGGTGCGACATTGTCAGTAGGGCCAACCGCTTGACAACCTCCACTGGGATGAGGTTCTTTTAGCTACCATTGTCAACGATGAAATGCAGCAGGTTTCCTTTCACCCACATCTGTGAATGAAATAGGTGCTTTCCTTCCTATGGCTCATCAATTTCACTGGGTTGGATCTTGGTGGTAGTAACAGTGGCACTGGGTTCCGCGTCAATGATCTATCTCCCCTTTTCTAATTCTGACTCGGATTCGAAACCTACATCTGATTCAGATGCTTTCACCTCATCCACCAATGACTTCTTTGAGTGCAAATCAACAATGTTATGTCAGGGGATATTATGGAAGTCGCATCAATTCCTGATATCTTTTTTTGTATTTCCATTGTCCTTCTTTGTGCGTGGCTTAGACTGGGTGTCTTGAGGTTGTCCATATTTTCTCTACCCTTTTTTTTTCAGGTTGGGGATGCCCTTGCTCTGCTTCTATTGTGAGGGGTTCCCAGACCCAAATTGTCACATCTTTTGTTTAATATTCTTCTTTATTTTGATGACATATCGATAAGCCACACCCAAGGATGAGATTTCCATAAAAATCCATTTTTGCTTGGATGTATCTATGCATACCACCACGGTACTTGAGCGCCAAATGTTGCTCAAAATATTTGATACCCATCTTGGTGTGCAAGATATGGAATATATTTGTGAACTCTAGCACTGTTTGGTCCCTTTCCTGTCGCAGTGTGGTCCATTTTGTATAGAGGTCATCATAACTTCCAAAGGGTAATATTGTTCCTTAATAGAATCCCTAAAGGCCAGGTGAGTGGGAATGTAAATAATGAGGGCTCCTCTGTTTCTGTTTGCTCACATAAAGTCTCCCACCAATATTTCACATGGGGGATGACTTTGAGGAGAGGAAAAGTAATATTTTCTCTATTCAAAAAGTTATGGACAAAAAAATACCCTTCTAGCAGATTCAACCATTTTTCTACAGCATCTGTGTCTATCTGACCTTCAAATATAGGAATATCAAATTTGATCTATAACTTGAAGGGGGCGTTGCCTCTGAGCGAGGAAGATGTGTCACCTGTTGGTAGATGTTGAAGGATTTGAGCAAAATTATCCATCATTACGTTCCTCTATTGCACAAGGAATTCCTCAAGCAACAGTTTGAAAGGATCTCCTTCCTTGTCATATTTCTTTTCTCCCACCATGGAAGGTCTCTTGGGAGTACGAGAGATATTTTCCTTAAGAGAAACAAGCTCGAGACCTAACTCTTTATACCCTGACCTCATTGAGAACATGCACTAATAACGACAAGGAGCAGACCACTTTGATGCCACTGATATGGATTTTATCAGAAGAACGAAATGAACATAGATTAGTATTATTATTAACAGAGAGACACAATGAAAAATAACAAAGATATAGTAAAAATGGCTTCTATTCAATAAGGAAATATGTTGAAACTGTAAAATGCAGACTGAAAACAAGCTTGCTAGAATGGTGGCGGCTTATCTCTGAGAAGAGATGTGATGGTTGTGTTCATTCGCAAGAACATGATTACAATGAGGCTCTGCAATCATTTTTACAATAAACATGAATTCCAAAACCCTAGAAATACAAAATCCTAACACTAGGATATGAAGTGCCAAAAGTCATGTGGGCTCTGCAATCATTAACTTCCCAGGGTCATAAATTTTTCATATGATCTATGTTTTAGGCACACGATAGCCCATTGGAAAGGTTTATTCGAGTACTACACATTATTCCATCAAAATTTGACTCAGTCTACAATTTGACTGTGGAGAGTCCTAAAAACGTTGTTTAGGGACTCAAAACTGCCCCAGAAGTTCAGGACTCGAAAACTATGAAAAAAATTCCAAACTGAAAAAATGCCAAGATGAGCCAGTTAGAATAGGTGGGTGGCCACCGATATCTACCTGGATCATTCTAGCACCTCATTTTTTCTTGCAAGTAATTTTCTTATCCTAGGTCTATGAGACTCCTCCTTGATTATCTTCCAAATTTGCCTATTTATTTATAGTTTATTTCATCCATTAGATTCTATTCTATCCTCACACATTAGAGATCATTTTTTATAATTATATGTGGTCATCCCTAACCCAGACCATTGATCTAACTAGGTGTAACATTTAAGAGCATTGACCTTTATTGTTTTGATTCTTACAATGCCTCTTTTGGACAATGCTCAAATTTTCCCATGACCTATTTTTCAACAAATATTGGACACTGGTGGCTTTCCTTGAAGAAACCTATAGTCACCCTCATTATGTTAGATATAAACCCATGGACACCCTCAAAATGAACCAAAAGATATATAAAAACTACAAATTGTATGGGTTTTGAGTGGGATACATAAGAGTTGTGCCCTTGTACATCCTTAGTTTCAATCCTAAACCATATAAACCAACTTATATAATTCTAAATATAAGGTACAAGGATAGTAATAATTAACTTGGATAGCTCTTGAAAGCCTAGGAAAAAGATTTGATCCCAATCCCCTTTTCTCCATGTGAAACCATAGATGATTTTTTATGTTTGATATAGATCATTTAGGGTTATTTAGAGTCATATTTGGCTCCACTATCATATTCTAATATAAATCCTTGAGTTGAGCAAGAATTTAGAGGATATTAAGGTAGGAGGAGCCCAAGCTCTAGTGAGGAGATCATGAGTAGAGAGAACATGTACAAAACCTTGTCGTAAATTTCCAATTTTTCTTAATATAGATCTATCTTCTCCCCCCATCCAAATTATAATTAAAATTTTATTTAAAAAAATTATACATTACTATAATTGGATTACTGACGTTATTGTCCTATTATCAATTGGTTAATGTTATTTAAATTAATATTTATAATATGGAATTTTTCCAAGGGAATGAGTAAGGTATTTTGTTGTTTGAATGTGTGTAGGTGTTGAAAGGGTCTAGGTTATGAAGATACATATCATAGTTTGAAAATCATAAAAAATATGTAAGAATAACCTAGCAAGTATTCTACCCTCTTTACTTAGATTTTCATCGGTATTGAATTACTTTAACCATGGAAATAAGTAGAAAAATATATCATTCTTTTTCATTAAGAAACCAACCTATTGCTAATGATAAAAACATTATCTCAAACCAATTTACCTATAATGATATCACTTCAAGCAAATATAGTTCAAGGTAAGTGCACCATAAAAAGAGATTTTATCCTCCAATAAAAAACATAGAGCTGAGGAGAGGAAAGAGAATGATTATCACACATAGGATAAAGGTAGATATGTCCACAAAGAGATGGTATTAAACTTCAAAAACAAACAAGTCTTGACTACAATAAAACCTAGTCAAAAATCCACAAAAGCCAAAAGCCACTACAAAAGACTCTTGTCTAAAAACCACACAATGATTCTACAAAAAACAAGAAGAATTGAAAATGATGGTGAGTTCTAAAATAGACCAAAAAAATACACAAACAAAGAGCCATAGGGGATAAAAAACTTGTGAGTGTTTTACTTAAGACTAAAATATACCAAAATTAGAGGTGTTTCTAAATATTTTTGTAACGAGGATTACCTAGAAAACCTAAAACATCACTAGGAAACTAAGAATTTGTTGGAAAATAGGTTAGATAAAAATTTATACACAAAGTTTTTATTTATAACTTTGAAATGGATGACCATTGTATATTGGAATAAAATATTCATATCCTAAGCTGATAGAGGCCTTTCAGAGTGAAATGAAATACATACTTAACTAAAAAGGACATTCTTAATGCAATAGAATAGTTGTTTTCTCCATAATGCAAGGAATTTTCCAAAAAACAATAGTAAGATAAGTTTTTTAAGAGATAATAATCATGATCTATGGAGGTCTAATTCTATAATTGAACAAAGGTTTATGAATCTCTTCCAACAATCAATACAAATACTAGGTTCTATTATATAATAAAATGAATAGGTCTTTGACGTGCACTCAAAGGGAATTCATAACTTTCAAAAGTTACTTCACTCTTTGAAAATAAAAAGAGTTAACCACATAAAAATAATTCACACAATTCAAATATATAGGAAATGATATTTACATGGTAAAACTTTTAAAGAGGGAAACATCGATAATGTAATACAAACTTCTCAAAAAACGTATATCTAGTACACATCATAGACTCATGACAATCATGTGACATACACCAACTAATCATGTGACATACATTGGTGTCTTGTTATCACTAACTAAACTAATCATGTGACATACATTGGTGTCTTGTTATCACTAACTAATGACCTTGACTTATATTTAAATAGAGATCATCGACCAATGAGGTGAAAAACATACTAGTGTCATGAATAATAAGAATAGGATGACCATGTGGATCACCTATAAACAATATTTAATGGTGACCAATAGATAACTCAAGTACAAAAGCACACTAAAGAAATATAATAGAAAGCGCACATAATGGAAAAATTAGACCAATTTGCTCTTAAGAAACCTCATAATGATTATTATCTCATCAAAATTATCCATATTAGGATCATTTGGAAACCATAAGAACCCATGTAAATGAGCATGAACTTTATGCTATTGATACTAACATGAGTAATCACTATCACAATGGAATCCATCTAATATTTTGATCCGAAAAGATATTTTAAACGACAAAGATTGAGTTATCTTGCATGAGTTAAAATACCATTTAGGAAAACTAATGAAAGAGGAAACATAGCAGCCATTACAAAATATACAGATCTGAACATAGGCATGAAGAACAACAAACCATAAAATACCAAAGTGATAACCGAGTTCGACAATCTCACCTATGTCTCTGGGCCTTTGTCTCATTGGGCTTTCTTATTTCTCTTCAAATATTTTCAAGTACATCATGAAAGTACCAATGGATTACAAAAATGAGTTGGTTATGTTCTACCATATCTCAAGAACCCATCAAAACTAACGACACTGAAAACAAATGTACGAAGCTCCCAGAAATGGCCTGCAAAGGTGCGCTCCTCAATTGCTTCCCTGCATGACAATGACTTTGGCTCAACAATTATGCAAAATTTATCTTCTTTGAACCTCCTCTCATGGCTTCAAGATCCTATGGTTTATATAGGCATGAAGTGAGTAACAAAATCCCAAATTATCCCCAAGATTTGGCCTCAAAAAGGGCCCAAGAACCTCCAAAAATGAATTAAATCCCTAAAACTGCTGAGAAAATCCAATTAAAACCATACAATAAAGTTTAAAAACCCAAAATTGGTAAAATACCAGGGTGCAACCCCCTTTCTTAGGGCTCCTGGTCACCTGCATGCATCCAATTGTCCAAGGGCTAAGACCTGTCGCATTGGCCCCCTAACTGCTTGGCTCCTGGTCTTCGGCACATACATAGGACCTCAAACTAGTTTCCATACACCAAGTATAATAGCTATCCCCCCATGTCTTAAGGCTCTGGTTACGCCCTTGGTTGGCAGGCTAGCCCGACCGACTAGGGCTAACCCCTAATCCTTCATGCCAATAGAAAAATTAGTGGAACGTGCATGTGGTTTGGTCACATGGGAACGCGCCAATGGTTGAGTCACAACCACACCAAAACATACTCCTGCACCCAATCAATCACACGGTATGATCACATGTAGATGTGTCGGGGGCTGGGGCCTAGCCCCAACCCTAATCTCTACCAAATGAACCCACCTTTCACTTCAAATAGAATTTGTGCACGTTATGGTATAAGCACTACCCATGGGTGGGTTGGCTAGCCCGGCCCTACCAAGCCTTTCACCCGGACCAGAGGTCATGGGTTCGAATCCCGTAGACTCCAAAAAAAAAATTCCATTATAATAAATCGACCAATGGAGGGGTGCCATGTGGCACCACATTATTCGCCCAAATACTCTGCCACATGTCATAACCAAAATTCGACCACCTGTCTTCCAATGTGTATGCCACATCATCATCCATTGTACCTGCCATGTAATCCAGCTACCATGTGTCATACGACTATATGACCTGGCCACGTCAGCCCATGCCATGTTTCACCCTTACAGTGGTGACACGTGTCACACCTGAATTATCCACCTGTACCTATCCAGTCAACACCAATGCACACTACCACATCATCTGTATAGCCTATAAATTCAGCTACCACGTCATCACTATACGGACTGTACAGTCAGCATCTTTTTTTTTGCAAGTTTGATGAAATGAACAGACTGCGATATATTGAGCATACGATGTTCGTTTGAGCTCGTTCAAGTTGCATTGGGTTCATATCAACGAGGCCTATGCACACATCCATTTTGAAGAGATTCTGGTCACTTTGATTTTTAGGCCTTCCTGGACCCATCTTGGCTCCTGGATCCAATTTTGGATCACACCTCTCCACTAAAGACCTTTTGGTCCTCCAAAAGGTTACAAAATGGACCTTACTGATTATATACTGATGAGGATAAAAATAAAACACTATGTTGTTCAAAATGATGTTATAACATGTCATCATTTCAACATGTGTGATTACATTAATGGAAGCAAAATACAATGAAGATGTGACATCCACTTCTAGAAAAACCAAGTGATTGTTTTCTTTCCTTCATGGTGTTCCTATTGATTCATCGGTACCGTCTCTTCCTTTGTGATTACATGTGCAATCAGTTTTTCCTTCTTTGGACGAAGCTCTGGATTAAGCTTCCAACATTTAATCTTTTGATGTCCACCCCTGTTACAATAAGTGCAGTGGTTTTTTGGCATTCAGACTTGTTTTCCCTTCTCTTTATTCCTTTGTGGAGTTGAGTCTTTATGTCGTGTCTCCTTCCTGGTCGACATAGATTTCTTGTACAAATTTTGTCTCTTCCAACACTTGGCAACACAATGCTTGGGTGAATGACAAAAAGTACAAGGATACATATTCCACAAGTTTTGGATTACATGATTATGCTTTTTATAATCAAAAAGAGATTTGGAAAAATCATGACCATTATACCTATCTTGTTGATCTTCACTTTTCTTTGGAGATGACTTGCATTCACTATCACCATCATGGAGTGATATGCCATCACCTTTCTTGAAGTGTTCCTGCAATGACTTAAGCTGATCATTCGAAGCATCACTTGCTTCCGATGTTTTGGAGAATTCTCCAATCTCCACTTTGCCATATCCCAATCCTAAATAACGAGGTCTTTCCACAACCTCTATGGTATTAATGATACCTTGGCCCTTATTTCCCAGGCCCTTTCCTTCATATCCCATCTTGGTTAGCAATTTCAAACCTATACCTCTTGTAAGTTTTTCAAATGCACCAAAAGACCCATCTTGATGGGAACTATGAAAAATTGATGAATGACTTCCATTGCATACCTCAAATTTGTTTTCTGAATTCAGTGTAGAAGGCAATCCATTCAATTCTTCTTCCCTTTTATTGTTCTTTTAGTTTTTCTCTTCAACCGATCTCTTTCGTTCCAAGTAATCTTCATACAACACTTTCACCATCGCGTCCATGGTAAAGAGAGTTTTTCACATATCCTTCTCATATTGAGAAAGTCCCTCTTTAGATACCATTTTTTCAACTGAGATGACCTTTTTCCTGGTAAACATGCAAATTCAAAATCCAACCATCAACTAGCTCTGATACCACTTGATCTGAAAAGATCTTTTAAACGAAAATGGTTGAGTTATATTACATGAGTTAAAATACCATTTAGTAAAACTAATGAAAGAGGAAACATAATAGCCATTAAGAAATATACAGATCTGAACATAAGCATGAAGAACAACAAAGCATAAAACACCAAAGTGATAATAGAGTTCAGCAATCTCGCCTACGTCTCCGAGCCTTTGTCTCAGTGGGATTTCTTATTTATCTTCAAATATTTTCAAGTACATCATGAAAGTGCCAATGGATTAAAAAAATGATCTAGTTGTGTTCTACCAAATCTCAATAACCCATCAAAACTAACGGCACTAAAAATGGATGTACAAAGCTCCCAGAAATGGCCCGCAAAGGTGTGCTCCTCAATCGCTTCCCTGCATAACAATGTCTTTGGCTCAGCAATTCTGAAAAATTTCTCTTCTCTGAACCTCTTCTCATGGCTTCAAGAGCCTCTGTTTTACATAGGCCTGAAGTGGGTAACAACCTCCCAACTTCTCCCCAAGATCTGGCCTCAAAAAGGGCCCAAGATCCTCCAAAAATGGATTAAATCCCCAAAACTGCTCAGAAAATCCAATTAAAATCATACAATAAAGTTTAAAAACCCAAAAGTGGTAAAATACCAGGGCAAAGCCCCCTTTCTTAGGGATCCTGGTCACATGCGCGCATCCAAGTGTCCAAGGGCTAAGATCTGGTGTACTGGCCCCCTAATTGCTTGGCTCTTAGTCTTCGACGCATACAGAGGACCTCAGACTAGTTTCCACAAGCCAAGTATAACAATTATCCCCCCAGGTCTTAAAGCTCTGGTTACGCCCTTGGTCAGTGGGCTAGCCCGACCGACCAAGGCTAACCCCTAAGCCTCTGCACCAACAACAAAATTAGTGGAACGGATATGTGGTCTGGTCACATGGGAACGCGTCAATGGTTGAGTCATAACCATGCCAAAACATACTCCCGCACCCAATCAGTCACATGGTATGGTCACATGTAGATGCGTCGGGGGTTGGGGCCTAACCCCATCCCTAATCTGTGCCAAATGAACCCACCTTTCACTTCAAATAGAAGTTGTGAATGTTATGGTATAAGCACTACCCACGAGCGGGCTAGCTAGTCGACCTTGCCAAGCCTTTCGCCCGGACCATAGGTCACGGGTTCGAATCCCGTAGACTCCAAAAAACTTTTTCCATAACAATAAATTGACCAATGGAGGGGTGCCATGTGGCAGCCCATGATTGGGCCACATGGCACCACATTATTCGCCCAAATAATCTGCCACATGTCATAACCGGATTTGACCACCTGTCTTCTAACGTGTCTACCATGTCATCATCCACTGTACCTGCCACGTAACCCAGTTTCCACATGTCATACAGTTGTACGGCCTGTCCATGCCAACCCGTGTCACTCTTACAGTGGTGACACGTGTCACACCCTAACTCGTCCAACTGTACCTGTCCAGTCAATGCCAACGCACCCTACCACATCATTTGTATGGTCGTACGTCCTGTATAGTCATCTTCCACATCAGCACTGTACAGACTGTACAATCAACATCCCTTTTTTTGCCTGTTTGACGAAACCAACAGACTGCGATATCTTGAGCATATGACGTATGTTTGAGCCCGTTCAAGTTGCGTTGGGTTTGTATCGATGAAGCCTACGCACATGTCTATTTTTAAGAGATTTCGAGCACTTTTATTTTTAGGCTTTCCTGGACCTATCTTGGCTCCTGGATCCAATTCTGAATCATATTTGCATCATAACATCCACTTCAACATAATAGGAAAAAAATTATGTATTTTTTATTATTTCCATTAAAACAACATAAACAGTGATTCTAATATCCTCCATAAACATTGTATTTTTGAGGTGCATATACTATGTGACTACATGAGGATAGTGGATCATGTTTTTTCATATCCACCATTCAATATGTTATGGATTTGTTAGTGCCCTTCTAAACATAAGAATGTCCAAATTGGAACATTGAATTCCTACAACACTAAGAGTAAATAATACATTTATATAATTAACCTACTCAATCATATCCTCCAATTCAATACAACACTTGGACCAACAACCCCTTGTGCCCATTAGTTCAAAACCAAACCTCATAACCCTTGATCCTTAATTAGATCCTTAATTCCTTTCAACACACTCACAAATATCACCCATTGTAGTAGGAAAATCCACAAGATTTATATTTACAAACAAAACAATAGATCCCTATAACTTGTGCATCATAATAATATTCAACATTAAGTACCCAAACCTTATATGCTTCCCAAAATGAAAATTATGATATTGCAAAAAATTCTTGGCATATTCATATGATTGTGAATTTCTCATATGAGGCATAAGGAAAAAATCATCCTTACCATTAGAAACAAGGATGGGTAAACCATGTCAAATGGGCCCTTAATAGTATACTCATTCACATGTGACAACCCAACTCTTGACTAATTCATAATATCACCATATATAGCCTCTAGATTTTCAAGATGGGTAAACCATTTCAAATAGGCCCTTTATAGTATGCTCATTCACATGTGACAACCCAACTATTGACCAATTCATAATATCACCATATATAGCCTCTAGATTGTCTTCCTAGGCATMTATGAGTTTGATTTCTCTATAAGAAATAGAGTAGGATGTAGTAAAGGATGAATTATCATAYGCAAAAAATTCTTCAATATGTTTACAAAACATTCTATCATATTTATCTCATTTGTATTTATGAATACAATCAAATTATTCACATCARTC
Source organism: Picea mariana (assembly GCA_032191745.1). Taxonomy (NCBI): domain Eukaryota; kingdom Viridiplantae; phylum Streptophyta; class Pinopsida; order Pinales; family Pinaceae; genus Picea; species Picea mariana. The sequence continues at coordinate 16,233 of JASDQU011028439.1, forward strand.
ATATCATTGAGCAAGGGATGGRGAGACTCTACATCAACAATTACATCACTATAATATGGATCATATTAAAWTTTTTATATCAAATATTGAAGCACTCTTACTCTAGTTGACTAWAAACTCATAAATTGTACCATTATGTCACTACCAACAAAGCATCATCATATACAACATCTTCAAAAGATGTGGCCAATGTTATCAAATTGTTGTAGAAAGCAAATAGTTTGTGTCATGCATTTGTATTTTCCATCATGTTCATGCATGACCTGAAAAACATTACTAACATTCATAATTGGAATCTCCTAAGCATGACTAATTTTGGTGAGCATGATTGAATAGAAGCCATGAGTCRTATTATTTAAAGTAGAGTAATGATGGATCTCACCTTCATGTTAGAATTTGKTGTAAATATGACCCCTCATATAATCCATATACTGACACTAGGATATGCATGTAGGCATACCAAACACATATGAGAAACTACAATATTGTTAACTTTGAAATAGAATTGTTTATATATGATAGTTATAGGAGAAAACCATAACATATTGTCATGTTTACACAAAACGTTAGAACATATATATGGTGTCATAAAGGGGAGGATGGTTGGTGAATCTAGATAGTCTCGAAGTCTTGCCTCATAATCCACACAATTATTAACGAAAATATGAATATATTTTCCAACCTATGATCATATCAAACTTCTAGTCTCTCTCACCCTAACATTGACATTTGACTCTTCTCTTAAAATAGAGGACAATAGTGTCTAACAATGATGTCTTGTTGCATGACCATGTCCTCTATTTTCATACTACTCTCACGAAACCATGTTATGTTCTAAACACACAACATTGTCACTTTGTATTTGAGCTTCCTTCCACATGCCTTATCCCACTATCCACTTTCCTACTATTATGTTATTGTTTATGTGTCTTTATGCAAGCGCCTTCTCTACCCATCCCTCTTTTCTTCAGTCATTTTTTTCCATAATAAAAATAACATATTTCACCATCACTCACTTACCTCTCTCTCAATTTCTCATGCTTGTCCTCCTCTAACAATTGAAATAATAAATTATACATATATCTAAATACACACTCCTTTGCATATAACTCCTCACATCTCAACATTAAATATGTTCACTAATTCACCCTTAGTCATTATATCAATTAAAATGATAATAATAATCGTATACCACATAACATTAATTATACAACAGACAAGCCAATATATATAAATATTACTTAAATTACCATAAATTCAACATACATACTATACATACCAAAGAACACCCTACATAAATTGAAATCCACATAGATGAAGACAAAACATGCAA
>JASDQU011028439.1:17623-31463 GCA_032191745.1 Picea mariana
ACAACCCAACTCTTGACTAATTCATAATATCACCATATATAGCCTCTAGATTTTCAAGATGGGTAAACCATTTCAAATAGGCCCTTTATAGTATGCTCATTCACATGTGACAACCCAACTATTGACCAATTCATAATATCACCATATATAGCCTCTAGATTGTCTTCCTAGGCATCTATGAGTTTGATTTCTCTATAAGAAATAGAGTAGGATGTAGTAAAGGATGAATTATCATACGCAAAAAATTCTTCAATATGTTTACAAAACATTCTATCATATTTATCTCATTTGTATTTATGAATACAATCAAATTATTCACATCAGTCATATCATTGAGCAAGGGATGGAGAGACTCTACATCAACAATTACATCACTATAATATGGATCATATTAAAATTTTTATATCAAATATTGAAGCACTCTTACTCTAGTTGACTAAAAACTCATAAATTGTACCATTATGTCACTACCAACAAAGCATCATCATATACAACATCTTCAAAAGATGTGGCCAATGTTATCAAATTGTTGTAGAAAGCAAATAGTTTGTGTCATGCATTTGTATTTTCCATCATGTTCATGCATGACCTGAAAAACATTACTAACATTCATAATTGGAATCTCCTAAGCATGACTAATTTTGGTGAGCATGATTGAATAGAAGCCATGAGTCATATTATTTAAAGTAGAGTAATGATGGATCTCACCTTCATGTTAGAATTTGTTGTAAATATGACCCCTCATATAATCCATATACTGACACTAGGATATGCATGTAGGCATACCAAACACATATGAGAAACTACAATATTGTTAACTTTGAAATAGAATTGTTTATATATGATAGTTATAGGAGAAAACCGTAACATATTGTCATGTTTACACAAAACGTTAGAACATGTATATGGTGTCATAAAGGGGAGGATGGTTGGTGAATCTAGATAGTCTCACAGTCTTGCCTCATAATCCACACAATTATTAACCAAAATATGAATATATTTTCCAACATATGATCATATCAAACTTCTAGTCTCTCTCACCCTAACATTGACATTTGACTCTTCTCCTAAAATAGAGGACAATAGTGTCTAACAATGATGTCTTGTTGCATGACCATGTCCTCTATTTTCATACTACTCTCACGAAACCATGTTATGTTCTAAACACACAACATTGTCACTTTGTATTTGAGCTTCCTTCCACATGCCTTATCCCACTATCCACTTTCCTACTATTATGTCATTGTTTATGTGTCTTTATGCAAGCACCTTCTCTACCCATCCCTCTTTTCTTCAGTCATTTTTTCCATAATAAAAATAGCATATTTCACCATCACTCACTTACCTCTCTCTCAATTTCTCATGCTCGTCCTCCTCTAACAATTAAAATAATAAATTATACATATATCTAAATACATGCTCCTTTGCATATAACTCCTCACATCTCAACATTAAATATGTTCACTAATTCACCCTTAGTCATTATATCAATTAAAATGATAATAATAATCGTATACCACATAACATTAATTATACAACAGACAAGCCAATATATATGAATATTACTTAAATTACCATAAATTCAACATACATACTATACATAACAAAGAACACCCTACATAAATTGAAATCCACATAGATGAAGACAAAACATGCAATTACCTCAAAATACAACACACGTGCTATACATACCAAAGAACACGCTACATAAATTTGAAATCCACGTAGATGAAGACAAAGCATGCAATTACCACAAAATAGATAGAATAAAATAGCATTGTATCATATCCAAGGAAACATCCAAAAGAATCAAACCAAAAGGAAATTACATGAGAATAACTTCTTGTTTTTTATACTCCTCACACAAATGGCCAACTAGAATGATAGAGGAAAGAATGGATAGTCCAATAGCGAAAAGACAAAGACACAATATTATAGAAGTTTCCATTACAATACATTCTTCACATTAATGAAAATTTGATATAATCAAAACCATTTATAAATTTGATTACATGCAACAAAGGTATATAAATTGGCAAGAATATTAGGAATATATTATTGAAGTAATCCCCTGTTTTTGAAAACATATTCCATTTAAGAACCATGCAATTTTTAACAAAAATCTGCCACTTATCTCTTCCTCACGTTACATGTATTATTGTGATGTTAATTATCTCTTCCTCACGTTACATGTATTATTGTGATGTTAATTACCTGTATCACCAAAATCAAAACCTTCCATAAAAGTACATGGTTTATGAATGAAAACCATAATGCCTTATCCACCGAAAGGCAATTGAAATGAAATTTGAATTGATACAAAACCGCAACTTCTGAATGCCATAAATGCACACCTGAGGATATTCCCTAATGATCCCGATCCCACATTAAAAAAGTAGCTGTGAAATTGCAAAAATTGTTGAAGCCTCATTAAAGGCACCATATTTTCTCCTTAACAATTGCCATTGCCATTATTATGGCTAAGAAAATATACCCATTATGAATAGAAACCTTAGCACATTACTATCTCATCTACATGCTTTAGCATGACAAGGATAGGACACCAACAAACACGTGGGGTGTCTTTCCCAACACACTTATAAGGAATGGAACCACTTACCACAATGCTAGCACTTTTCCCATCATTTATAATTGTCTTTATAACTTATAACATAATTCCCATCATTCATAATTGTCTCTGTAACTTATAACATAATCAATTTTGATGTACATTTTAAATTTAAAATCATAATAGTGAACAATAAATTGTCAAATTATAAAATAAAGACAATGTTTTCACCATCAATAGGGTTTAACTCTCTTTAATATTACATCTTCTACTTGTTTTTATGTTTGTGTTTACATTAGTTTGACTGATTTTGATTGAACATATCTTTATTTACAATTTGGTAAAAGGATATACTACATAATTTTGTTCTTATGTTTGTGTTTACATTAATATTCACAATTATGATGAAGTTAAATGTAAGTTTGGAGTGATTTCTATAGAATATATCTTTATTTACAAATTATGTTTGTGTTTACATTAATATTCACAATTATGATGAAGTTAAATGCAAGTTTGGAGTGATTTCTATAGAATATATCTCTATTTACAAATTATTTGGTGAAGAGATATACTACATAATGTTATAACTTATATTACATTGTAAATATGGCATAAAATAACTACCGCTTACTAATGTTTAAAGAAAATATTTTAATAAAAAAAACTATAATGGAAAAGCTACATATAAATAAATGAACATGAATGTACTATGCAATGAAAAATGGGATATATACATGTCTAAGTAAACAGACTTAAAAAATAAAAACGTGGATTCATATTTATGCTACTATTAAAGAGTAGCAATCAATATATGTGCAATAATAGAAAGCAATGGGTGCAATTTTGAAATTTTATGTTCAATTTGAATGTTTTGTCTATTTTGAATTCATGTTTTATTTTTGTTTCTTTATGTGTGGTGTTGGAGAGAAATCGTCAACTTTTATGTGGAGTAAAATTGTCAACCCATAAATTTTATGGGTTAGAAAACCACTTACTCGTCATTTTATCCTTATAGGGGTACCCTATGAACCAACTCGTGTGTGTGTGTGTGTGTGTTTAATAATTTCTCCTTCTTTAATGGCTTTCTCAAAACACCTAGAAGAAGAAGCTAGAAGAAGAAGTTGAAACTTCAAATATTGGAGTAGGTACTAGGTGTAGAAGGGATTGTTTACATTTCAAGGGTGTATTGTATTGCTCCATTGGAATGCCCATAATGACATATGCAAAAAAAAAAATGGAGCAAAACCTCTTTGATGTGCAAGTGAAAAGCTTCTCCAATGCAAAGTTCAAATATAAGAAAAACACTTTCTAGGTAATTTTATATGAATTTCTTTTTTACTAATGGCTTGATTAATTTTGAGAAATCAAAATATCTTTTAAATGTTATTATTGGTAACATTCTTTGAAATTGTAAATGTGAGATAACTTTAATCTTTAGACAATGCTAAATCCAAATTCTATGAGTAAACTAGATCTATTAACTAAAATAGTATTGAAACTTTATACAACATACAACTTTTTAGGACTTAGATAATGTAACATGAATCTAATATCCTAGAAGGAATTTCGCTAAACTAAAGTATATTTTCACTTTGTATTTATTATTAAATTAACCATGTTTATTGTTAAGTTAATTTGTGGAAGATTCGATTATAAACTCCTCCAATTTAATAACATTTTGTATTCGAGAATTTTTTTAAACCTATAATTGACAAGTTATTAATTTATGTGAAAGTGTATTTTCAGTTTGTGTTTATTATTGAGTTAATCATGTTTATTGATAAGTTAATTTGTGGATGATTCGAATATAAACTCCCCGAATTTAATAGCATTTTGTATTCATGATTTTTTTTTGAAACTATAATAAACAAGTTATTAATTTATGTGAATGTAAATTGAAGGATAATGATTCTGATGAAAATATCATAACATCATGAATTTTCTTTTGACAAGGGTGAATGTCAAATTTCAGTGCTACATGGGATTAGAGGATCAAATCAAGAAAAAATTAAAGCATTATAATATGTAAGTGAATCTAAACAACTCAAGAGGTTAGCTTAATCAATTTTGAGTATTTAGTTAATTTCATGCCACTATCTATCCAATTTGAATCCCCTTAAATAAAACACACTATTTTACACAAATAAATTGATTAAAAATATCATTCACAAACATGATAAATCATCTTTTAAATTTACTTATACATTTTTAATATAAATAAACTAATAAACTAATAATAATAATATTTTACATACATAATTATCATTTTAAAAAAACATTTAATACAAACACTACATCCCTCTATCATTCTTAAATGAAAATAAATGAATGTAAGCAACCACAAACACTACATCCCTCTATCATTCTTAAATGAAAATAAATGAATATAAGCAACCCATTAATCCAAACATCTATACCTAATTTAATAAATGAATGTAAACAACCCATTAATCCAAACATCTATACATCTATACCTAATTTAATGTTGAGTTATTTGAATACCCATTTTGAAAATTCCTTAACCTTATAGAAACACATCCTCCGAGAATCCATACACACCATTGCCCCCATTGTTCCCCAAAGTGAAAACATCTCCATGAAACCTTGAATTTACATAAAATAGTAAAATGAATTTGTCACGGAGGCAATAATGGTATGCATTTAAATATTGTATCCTACAGTGTCACTTTGTATATGACTAGGTACAAAGTGTGTATATGACCAGGTACAATGATCAAAGTTTTATAACAATGATCAATGGAGACATAATGTCTTATTTACATAAGACCTTTTAAATTATTTATTCATGTCATAGAATATCGGTACAATGTTGGACATTGAGGGCCATGGGATGCTCTTAGTGTATCACAAAAATATATAGTTATAAACAAAACCCCATCAGAACACGTTAAAAAAAATAATACATTTCATTCGACTTTATAAATAGTACCGAGCTTCCATTGTGAGTGTCTCCCACATTGCCTCAAAGCCCCAAGCCAAAATATTGTTTCAGTACCAAGGGCTCCTCACCATCCAAAATGTAGATGGATAGGTGGGCCATATTTCTTTTACAAGAATTGGACAAGGAAATATTGTAGGAATTAAATTTCTAAATTGGAGTTGAAATTATCTCTAGTGTTTTAAATGAATATTATTATGCATATTTTGATCTTAGTTCTACTATACTATATTAGGCATCTATGGTCATAAAAAGACATAGAAGTATTAAAACCAATCAAATTCATTTTTTTTTAAATGTATCAAAACTTATAAGATATATTTAGAATTAAATTGAGAAAGATGAAAAATAATTTTATCAATTGGATCCAAGAAATGATGTTTTATGATATTAGTGGCATGTTGAGAAGAATGTCTAATTATGTAAGACAATTTCTCTTCACTATGGTATATTGGTTTGAGTTGAAAGATGTTCCTTGAACAAATTATGGAAGAATAGCTCAAGATGTAAATCTTCCCAAATTCATGATATGGGCAGACACATTCGCATAAATTGCATGTTAGTTTGTGATATGTAATCATAAGTAGTTTTTGGGACATTACAAGAAACAATACATGTTTTCTAATATTTTAGATTCAATGAGGAAAATAAAGATTACGATAAGTATGGATTTTTTTTTAGAAGTTAATATTGTAACATCCCGCTCTTCCGTGCACCTAATGTGACTTATTCTTTGAGGACACTTGCATGCAAGTGATCCGGCTCATTATATGATTGCCTGCTTCACTTATGGATTGTGATGATGAGATTATGGATTATGATGTTATGTTATATTATTTATGTATAGACATGTGCTATTGACTAGTTTCTCTTGAGTATGCAGGACTCTAGACAGATTGAGGATGATGATGGCATCAGTGGACCTCCTTGGTGTTATAACCCTAATTTGCACCAAACATGCTTACCTGGCATCAAGCCATCTCATATTCCTTCTTTGCCAAGCCACCACTGAAGAGATATTCTAAAAAACTCCATTTTTTAAAGGCCCACGCACCCTACTCCACTACAGCCTGCGTGTATCTACAGTGTCCATGCTAGCTAACCCACTACAGCCCATGTGGACCTTCAGAAGCATGAAAAAAAGAAAGTTGTTGATAGAACACACAGCTTTGGGAAAGTTAACTAAACCTTTCGGCCATGCATGGTCGGTCATTCGACCAAATACTTAGCTCCTTCTAGCCTATAAAAGAAGGGGTAGGGTTCCCATTTTAAAGGAGGGAAAAGATAGTAAAGAAACTCTACCCAAATTCGTATTCCCCTCTGCCCAAGATTTTGTAACCATTTTGTGATTTCAACGAAGAAGAAAAGCAAGTGTGTTAGTAGTTGGTGCACAGTAAAAGAGGAGCCCGGAACCAGATTCGTGGAGTAGTGGACGGCTTCATCATTGTAAGTTGCTTTAGTGAAGTTAATAATAAAGAAGTACTTTTCCCGTCCCGCCATATGAGATTGTCATTATTTATCGCGAGCATGTTGATTAAATATCTAACCCATTAATCTGTAGATCAAATGCATGTGGAGTTCTTTGTTTGTCTTTGTGAATGCAGGTCAGCCTTGGGAGGAGAGTTGCAGTCAAAGAGTGACCAAGCGTGAAGAGGGATCGATATCAAACGCCGGAAATAAGGTATGCTCACTTGATCTTCTTAACTGTGTATTTGTTTAAGAATAATGGGGATTAGGTCTGGGATGATGGTAAAAAGTAGGAATCTTTAGGTCTTTTATGCATGCATGATAAAACCCTAAGTGCTAGTCCATAGGGGGATTTCCCACCCACAACAGAATTGGCGACCATATTTCTTGGGTTTTCTGGGGATACTTTTTGGTAGTTTTAAATTGGTTTCATCACCTTTTTTCTGAGTTTCTGCAAGAGTCTGAGCTAGTAGGGATTCTGGTCTTCCATACCAGTACTCCTTGCTTTCTTTGCTTGGCTGCATTTTCTTTTCGGGAAGTCATAGAGGTACATGCGGCCTGTATAAGGCCTTCATGCATGTACACACACCCTACCTTCACACAGCCCACGTTCATATGCCTGCTGATGAAGTGCTAGTTGCATGTCTGAGAACCCAGGAAATCCTTCTCAGGAAGAGGCAGTCATCCTCTCCCCTTCAGAAGTGATCCTTCTCAGGGATCTTATGGGTCCTTCAAGGTCTCTGATTGAACAGTCCATAGTCAGGTAAAAACCTCAGATTAGCTTTTTCCTTGCATCTTTTTCTGTCAAAGTAAGTTTTTGTATCTTCAAGGGATTCTGGTTCTCAATACCAGTACTCCCTTCCTGAGCTTAGCCACTTGTCTTGCTTCTTTTGAGGAGAAACAGAGGCACACGCGGCTTATAGTGGGCCTACACGCGTGCATACACAACTTGTCTTTGGGTAGCCCGCGTGCATACGCTGGCTGTTGAAGTGACAGTCGTGTGTCTGTCTAGAAAATTTTGAGGAGGCAATCGTCGTCTTCCCTGTCAAGTTTTTACTTCCTAGGTTTTTCTTGTTTCTTTCTAGTCTCTATCATAAGCAGTTTTAGCCTAGGTTGTATTTCAACATAGCTTGTTTTTTCATTTAAAATATTTTTTTTGTTTCCTAGCTTTTTTAACTTATTTTTAGCTTGAAATTTTAAGAAAAATGAGTTGCATTTTGAAAAACAATTCCCCCTCGTGGCCATGAATCGTGCATTCATCAGTTTCTTTTATAATCTTTTGTTATTTATGCTTTGATTGGAAGAAAATATAAAAAAAAAAAAAAAACTTAGTTTGTTAGATCTCTTTCTTTCCTGGCATTTTCTTTGCATTGTTTTTGAAAAAGAAAAGAAATTAGCATAGTGTGGTGTTTTCTTCTCATCTTAAAAGAATTTCAAAAAAATATATATATATAATCATTCTTTGCCAGTGTTCATATAAGTTTCCTCATTTTTCACAAGAGTCTTAACACCATCAGTTGCACAACTGTACCCTTTTGAGTAAATCAAGCCAGTAAAAAGAATGCTAATTAAAATTTACTAGACTTTATGTTTGTAAGGTCCATCAACTAGATTAGGCTAGAGCCTTGATTTAGGTTGGAGAGGAAACTCTTCAAGGCTATAAAACAAACATATGAGTCCGTGTTAAGGAGTGTAGAAGTCCAGTAATTTGGAAATTATCTGGGACCCCCCTCTAACACAGGGGCTAAAAACGAGGTCATGTGCAGAAAGGTAGCAGAGATAACCCCTCCAAAGTCAGACCAAGCATAGTGGGGAACACATATAGAGGACTTGTCTTGGGATTCCATTGATCGCATTTGCCACGGAGCTTTGTGGGTCTTAAATCCATTCGAGGTCCTCAGTCGTCTTCCGGAACACTTTCTTTCGATACCCTTGATAGGTTTCGAGCTTGATACCCTGCTCATTGCGGTCCACCTGACTGTCGACTATACCCGCCTAGTGATTGTTCACAAGATAGCAACCTAGTTTCCTTTACACAGGTGACCACGGGGGTATACCGCAGTACCTAGGGCATACATCGGGCCACGCTTTGTAGATTATACTTGGAGGGTGCTTCCGTATTCGAGTTGCACTTGCACCGATAAGTTGCTCTAGTGTTGGTTGTTGTAATTGTTCTTCCAACTAGTTAGTCGTTTGCTTGATTTGCCTTTAGGAACTTTTAGTGTGTGCTCTATGCTCCCTAGTTTTCCATAGTGAGTTAGTCAGTTGTGGCTTTGGGTCTCTGACCTAGGGTGGTAGACCGCCCACTCCGCCGGTTGAGAGGACTTTTTCAGTCTTCCACTTAGAAACGTGGAGCCGCCACTTTATAGGCGTTGTTTTGATAACACTGGTTCTTCAGAGTCAGTGTGTGAGACTTTTATGGACTTGAACAATCTTTCAAAGGGAGAACCTGTGCATATGATATTCATGGCTAAAGTTCCCGATGATACCAACCAAGTAACCCCTTCACAAGGGGATTCTTGTGCTTCTCCTTTCTTTGGAAATGTGGGCGTCCCTTTGATGGCCACTTTGTACATTCCTAGGTTGAATGTGGAATTACCGGTTTGGTTGGGTACCATTCCAAATGTCCCAAATGCTCTTGACACTTCTCAGTTAAGAAATCTATGTCATGAGCACCCTGTTGATGTTTCTTCATCAGCAAAGTCTTGTCCTCCTCCTTCTCCCACCTCTGGTGAAAGTACAGTTACTAATAACCGAAAGTCTAAACGAAATAGAAAGAGGAAGAATAGGAAGAAGAAATCACCAACCTCTGCGAGTCATGTTGGAGATAGGTCAACAACCTCTGCAAGTCACGTTGAAGACCAGCACCCATCCTCTGCAAGTTATGCTGGGGGTAGACACCCACCCTTTGCAATTCATGTTGGGGGAAAAATTCTAGTCACTGCTAGTCATACTGGTAATAGGTCTGTAGCCTATGCAAGTCATGTTATCGACCCATCACTAACCTCTGCAAGTCATGTTGGAGATGTGAAACCAACCACTTCTAGTCATGATGGGGGCATTAATTCTATTGAGAAACCTAGACAGATAGGATGTAAGCCTAAGTTCCCTTGTAAGCTTTACAAGGGAGATCACCTTACTCATTTGTGCCCTGACATTCCAGAGGTACAAAGATTGTGGTCCCTGTCTGCAAGCTCTTTTGATTCTGATTCTTTTGAGGTTTCCTTGCAGTCTATTCAACCATTGGTTGAGAAAGTGGTCATGCCGATGCAGTCATCGGTTGATCCCACTCCTCTTTGGGGGGGTGAAGTGCCTTTAAACCTTGTAGTCTCTCAGCCTATTCAACCATTGGTTGAGAAAGTGGTCATGTTGATGCAGTCATCGGTTGATCCCACTCCTCTTTTGGGGGGTGAGGTGCCTTTAGACCATGTAGTCTGACAGCCTATTCAGCCATGGGTTGTGAAAGTGATCATGCCGATGCAGTCATCGGCCAATCCCACTCCTATTTTGGGGGGTGAGGTGCCTTTAGACCATGTAGTCCCATAGCCTATTCATCCATTGGTTGCGAAAGTGGTCATGCCGATGCAGTCATCGAATGATCCCAATCCTCTTTTAGGGAGTGGCGTGTCTACCGACTATGTTTTTAGCATTTTCGGTTCAATACTTCCAGAACAAGGGGGCATTCCGCTCATTCCGAGCACACCCCCTCCAAGACCTAGGATGGTTTCCTTTGATTGGAATGACCTTGTTGAGCCTCGTCTTCCTTCCTCCACACCCTTTCAAATAAGGGTTGAAGTTAATTCAACAAACATTTATCGATGTATTGTGAATGAAGGATCCTTTGAAAGTATTTTATCCTCCTCGGTTTGGAAAGTCTTGGGATCTCTCGAGCTTTTGTCTTTTTCGCATGAACTTTTGGCTTTTGACAGACGTCCTAGTGAATGTTTGGGGGTTCTTCCTCAGTTACCTATCTCATTAGGGGGGAAGACCGTCCTTGTTGATGTTATAGTGGTGCAAGGCCTGTTAGATTTCAATATGCTTCTCGGGCGTGATTATGTATATTCTATGAATGTTGTGGTATCTACGCTCTTCTGGGTGATGCATTTCCCTCACAATGGAAGCATTGTCACTATCGACTAGTTGGCATCTAATAATCACCATCCTAATTCGGAATTATTTCAGACTACCCCTTTTTATGTTCCTAGCATTCGTGTAGACTCTACCCCACCACGGGTTAATTATGTGGCATCTTATCCTCGGTGTTCAATTGCTTATGAGCAGGAACCTGTGCAATCATGTTTTCCTTCTCAAGACTTGGAATCAACAATTGATCCATTGGTGTATCCAATGGGGGCATGGGAGCCCTTGTTTCCCCCTCTTGGTCCAAGTGGGCTTGAGTATCCTTCTGAGTCTGATCTCGTTGTTAGTAGATCCTCAAGCCCTCGTGATCATGATTCTTCGCTGATAGACTCTGCCAGTTCTGGCCAAAACCTCCATCGTCATATGAAGTATGGTCATATTACTTCACCCTTTGGGACTGTCGACCCTCGTTTGCATGATTTATTGGAGTTTGAATTTCCTTCAGATGAGGCTATCCTAGAAGCCATGACTACGGTTTCTATACCGCAAAACGACTTACACTATGGTTTGTGTTTTCTTCCCTTTAGGGAGACTTCCCAAGTTGACTATCGAAGAGACTCTTGGTCTAAGCCTAACAGCGGGTGCTACTTGAACCAGTTTCATACTTGAGTCGTAGCCCCCAATGGGTCTTCTTTTAAGCCCTTTTCAGACCCTCTAAAAATGAAAATATTGTCGAGTGATCTTGTGGCCTTTAATGCTCGTTAAACTGAAATTTGAAGTCACATCTATCCTGAGGTAGTTTACCCCTTTTTCGGTCTAGACGGTCAACTATGCGAAGAGAGGTATACTCTAGAGGCTTCGGATCCCTAGAAGAGTATTCTCAGGTATAATTTTAACCCTTTTTTGGGCCGAAGGGACTAAATTTATGAAAAAGGAACCCCCACAGAGTCCATAGTTAAGCTCTTTTCAGACTCCCTAAAATTAAAAAGATCGTCGAGTGACCTTATTATTTCACACACGTTAAAATGGTTCAGAAGAACATTCCTGACAGAGTCCATAATTAATCTTTTTTCATACTCCTTAAAAATGAAAAAATTGCCGAGTGATCTTATCTTTATCACACTCGTTAAAATGGTTTTGAATAGACGTCTTGTCGATGCTAGTTTACCCCTTTTTCGAACCGGCTAGACTACCTGCAAAAAAGGTACCCCATCGGAGTCTCCTTTTATGTTTTTTCAGACTCTCTAAATATGAAAAACCACCGAGCTTACCGTCTCTGGGCTAGTTAAAATTACATCGAAGGACGTTACCATTGTGTGTTTTATTAATCGCATTTTCATACCCGCGTCTTTGGCCTAATGCCGGCTCCATGTTGCTCTCAACTGAACCATCTGAAGCATGCCTTATACGCAAGCCCTATAGCACTTTACCTCTGCGTCTTGACACCTTTGGCCCCTGGAGGATTTTTCCCGAGTGTCCTTTTCTTGCATATGTCCCTTTTCCCCAAGCATCCCTGTGTTCCGTGTGCTTGGAACTAGTATGTTTGTGACACTCGAACCTCCTTTGTAACGTAGCATTCTTTTATTCTTTTTCAAGCTTTCCAACATTATTGAAAAAGATAAAAATATCAAATATACCCCAAAAAGAGGAAGGGAAAAGTATTTTCTTTTTATTTGGCAGCACAATGAGTCACCCTTGGACAAAGCACATCCTTCTGTTTGTTCTTCAAGCTCTGGGATTTAATACGACCTTAGGAAGTTGTTCTTGCTACATAGAGTTGTGTCCTCCTCCGTTTGGTTATTCTTCCAAACATATGGAGAGTTTGTGTTGCCTCCTACATCTTGAACTTATGTCAAATGCCATGCTGCCTGAGTCTCATCATTTGTCGTGCTATTGCACAAGGGAAGTTTTACCAAGCCTGAGTCAGCCCCTTTTCATTTTGTCTCTTGCCCTCATGACCGGCCCTCCCGAAAGTCCAATCAAGTCTATGTTTGAAATCAATGAAGCCTTTAGTCTAATCATCAAGATCCTCTAGTCCATACTCGATGAGCCATCGAAGACCTCTGGGTAGTGAATTCGTACACTCATATTACACTCCTACCCGAGTTTTGAAGATTTTGAAGTTGTTGCTCGAGCTCTGAAGACCTCATCTCCAACCTTCAGGCCTTATCATCTTCTAGAAGATGGATATTATACATGTATATATTTTGATTTTGAGATGTAGATCCGCTGTGTATTTCTCGCGGCTACACTTTATATAGTTATATGACATGGATCTACAGTGTATTTGATTGGTAGCCATGATTTTGTTTCATCCCGAGCATGGGTATGCCCACCTCGGTGAGACAATTGTTATTTTTCAGATGGCACCTCCTGAATTCTGGTCCCTGGGCTCACCAGTTTGGTACGTTGATAAAGATTGATAATGTATTTCGGCCATCAAATGCTCTTCTAACCTCACACATTAGGGGGCATCTGTTATAACCCTAATTTGCACCAAACATACTTACCTGGCATCAGACCATCTCATATTCCTTATTTTCCAAGCCACCACTGAAGAGATATTCTAAAAAACTCCATTTTTTAAAGGCCCATGCACCCTGCTCCACTACAACCCGTGTGTATCTACAGTGTCCACACTAGCTGACCCACTACAACCCACGTGGACCTTCAAAAGCACGAAAAAATGAAAGTTGTTGACAGAACACATAGCTTTGGGAAAGTTAACTAAACCTTTCGACCATGCATGGCCAGTCATTTGACCA
>JASDQU011028440.1:6476-22454 GCA_032191745.1 Picea mariana
TAAAACAAACACACCAGTCGTCTGCCTCTGGTCACCATACGACCAGGCCGGAAGTGAAATTGAGCCCACAGGGTATGGAGGAGGTGGTGGTGCTGGGCAGAGAGGTGGTCGAGCGCGTGTAGATAATGGGGAGAGGAGAAGCGGGGTTTTGGGGAGGGCACAGGTGGTTGCATGCAAGGGAAAGGGGAAGAGGAGAGCACACAAGGAGGAGGAGTTGAGGTGTAGTTGGAATGTGGTGGTTGTGGGAGAGGAGGCCACGTGCAGGAGGAAAGGGGAAGGGTGAGCGTGGAGGAGGGAGATGTGTAGTGGTAGATGGAGGAGAGGAGGAGGTGGGCAGGGCTGCGTGAAGGTCAGGGTATGGAGAAATGGGGAGAGGGTGCATGAGGAGGTGGAGGAGGGTGAGCTCAGGGTGAGTGGATGAGGAGCAGTGTCGAGAGGGAGATGGGAGGTGGTGCGACTTTGCAGAGGAGAGTGTGGAGGTGGGAGAGCTCTGGAATTTGGGGGAAGAGGCTGAGTTGCAAAGATGGTGGTGGTGCCTAGGTGGTGGATGGGTGGCTAGCCACCATAAAAAAAATTAGAACTCAAAACTTTGAGGAAGTGGGTTTTTTGGCAATAAAATGGACGGGAGGTTTTGGGTTCAAACCCCCTACCCTCCATTTAAATATTTGGGAAAATATGGAATTTTTTGGGAAAAGGAGAAAGGGGAGGACTGGGGTTCAAATCCCAGGGCTTCCCAGTGACATGCTGAGGCCTGCAATCTTCAAAAAAGAACTAATAATTTAAAAATTTTAAAGGAGCCATGGAGGCTTGGGCCTGGTGCCCAAGAGGGGTTTGAATCCCCTCTCCTTTGCATCTTTTGGCACACACATAACTTCTTGAACTCAACAACTATCAAATAAAACTGAACCAACAGTCAATACCAGACTTGAACTAGGCAAATAAACACCAATTTGAAGAAAAAATACAATTTCTTCATGCAGGATCTCAACACAACCAACAAAATTTTCCTTGGTTTTTGGAATTAGGATTGATGGGTTTACCTGGTCATCTGTTTGAAAACTATTGCATAGAAGTTGGCTGCCCACTACAGAGATGAAATTTCTTCCATAAAAACCTCCCTCTGCTGCCATGAATCCCTGTTGCGGATCTCCCCCCCCTTAGCCAAATTGACAAAATGGCTTGAATTGCAGGGTTTTGAATTTTTCAGTTTAAAAAAAAAAATCAATTTTTTCCCAAAATTTGCATGAGGCTACGTGCCTTCTCCCATATTTTCCAATTTTTTGAAAAAATTTAGTAAAATTTTCCAATTAATTTTTAAATATTTCTTGCAAAAATGTGCAAGTCAAAGTTTGACTTTGACTTTGACTTTGACCCTGCTGCTGTTGACTTAGCCCAAAGATGTTGCCCGGTGAGACAGAGTCGGAATTGGACATAGGGCACATCATTGGAAAGGTCGCGATGAGATGGTAGGGAATATGTTGTCACCAACCTGAGATAATTCCACCTCAGCCCTCAAATTCGACCCAGAACATTGGTCGCTTAAAATCGTTGACTTGCTAGTGGGCCCACATGACACCCAATCTTGCGAAGGGTGCCAAATTGCCATACGAGATCCAATCGAGGAAAATGAGGTACCGTCGGAAAGGTATCGACGATTAATTCAGTGAGGTGACAATATAGTTTTTTTCTAGAGTCATTTATGACTTTCTTAGCTATTATGAAACCCTACCATGCGAGCTGGTGGGTCTCATTTGCCCGAAATAAGTGATCAATGTGTGACAGCTCTAACTGGGCCATCTGAGGTCAGAATGAGGCAAATGAGAAGCCGTTGGAAATTTATATGAGTCTGTTAAAGTGTGGAATCACTGAATATCTGATTTATATTGATTTACCTACCAATTTTAAAACCTGAAGCACTGCAACCAATTTGGTGTTTGATAGTGGTCATGAACTTGCGAAAGCTCGTTCTTACCAACCAGGGTCGAAACTAAGCACGAGATATATCGTTGGAAAGGTATCGCACTGACCTACACCATGCATAGGTTTTATTTTATTTTTGAGACTAGAATATGAACAGAATCATACCAGGAAGTCACAACTATTGGTCTTGTCCATTCAGGTGATGTTGACTTTGCGTCCCTCATATGGAGTCATACAGACTCGGAATCAAGCTCATGATAGCCCATTGAAAAGATTGTCCTGATTCCTACCACATGGAAGTGTTGTATTCCATGAAAAATGATCATATTTCATTTGATTCTTTGCAGAAGGACCCCATCCCCAAGGGACCCACCTAGTGATGGGAAAAGGGGACCAACGTTAAAATTCTTGTAAAGTGTGTGTTTATCTCATGAAACTTGAACCGAACAGCCTTGACATGAGGAAGAAATGTCATGGAAGGTCCATTACTCACTGAAGGAAACCAAATGATACTCTTTTAAGGGAAGAGGTCATGGGAGTATCTTGATCTGAGAAAATGGATGTGGGCAACCCAAAGTGAACCCAAACATACTGAAAAAAATGATTAGCAGTCTTCTCAGTAGTGATCTTCTTTTTACATGGAATCAAGATACACATCTTGTTGAACCTATCCACTACGACATAAAAATAATCATGACCCCCTTTGGTCATTGGTAAACCCCCTACAAAATCCATGGAGACACTTTCCCATGGATGGGATGGAACATGAAGTGGTGAGTATAGCCCCAATTTTATATTATTGGACTTACAAGTAGAACACATCACACACCCCTTTACATATTTAGTTACAATTTCTTTCATTTGAGGCCAATAACAAAACCTATGCAAATGAGCCATACTTTTTCCTACCCTAAAATGCCAAGACACAAGAGAAGTGTGAGCTTCTCATATCACATGGACTCGTTCACTTGTAGGAATACATAGCTTCCCCAAGATGATAGAGTAACTTTCCCTGCAGACAATAGTTCTCTACCTGTGCACCATGGGTTAGCTTCTCATATACTTCTTTAAAATCTTCATCGATGGCATATTGTTCTACATAGATATCATGAGATAAAGAAGTATTCTTCAAAATAATAGAAGTAGCAATAGGAGGTCTAGAAAGCATATCGGATACCTTGTTACTTGTACCCTTCTTATACTTTATTACCAAATGAAAGTGTTGTATAAAACCCATCCATCTATAGTGCCAAGATAGTTGCAGTTTGGTCTGTTTTTGAAGATACTGTAAGGGTTGGTGATCTATATGTATAATTTTTTCCTTACCTAACAAGTAGTGCTTCCACTTCTTTATGCTTTGAACTAATGCATACAACTCTTTAGCATATGTAGGATAGTTAACAACAACTTGGTTAAAAGTCTCAGAGTGATAACAGATAAGCTTACGATATTCCATCAATACTGCACCCATGGTGTATCCGCTGGCATCTATCTCTATCTCGAACGACTGTTGAAGATTCAACAATGCTAATACTGGTGCGGTATTTATCTTCTCCTTCAAAATGTTGAAAGCTTTTTGTTTCTTTCCTTCCCATTGGAAAGTGTTCTTCACACTGGTTAAGGAATGCAAAGGAGCTGCTAGAAAGGAGAAGTTGGGAATGAATCTCCTCCAATACTGGACTGCACCCAAGAAGCTTCAGATCTAGGTCACACTTTTTAGCTCAGGCCAATTTAAAATTACATCAATTTTGGAAGGATCAATCTTCAATTGTCCTCATCCCATGATATGACCTAAGTATACAAGTGCAGTCTTGCCAAATTCAAATTTCAACATTTTCACATACAACTTTTCCCTCTGCAAAGTATCCAATACTTGTTTTACATGGCTCACATGTTCATCCCAAGTCCTGTTGAAAATAAGAATGTCATCTAAATATACAATCACAAAGTCATCCAGGAAAGGCCTGAATACATCATTCATCACACGCATGAAATTTGTCGGAGCATTGAAAATCCCAAACGACATAACTAACCACTCAAACAATCCTTATTTGGTTTTAAAGGAATTTTTCCATGCATCATGCTCAACAACCCTAATTTGATGATATCCACTGCGCAAATCCAACTTAGTGAAATAAATAGCATTCTTCAACTTATGAAGTAAATCATCTATGCGAGGAAGAGGGTATCGATTTTTCACCGTGATTTTTTTTAAAGCCCGGTAATTGACACACATTCTCCATGTGCCATCTTTCTTTGGCACCATCACGATCATAGAACCACAAGGAGATGAAATGGGCATGATGATCCCTTGATCCAATAATCCATGTACCTTCTTCTTGATCTCTGTCATCTCCACAACTGACATCCTGTACATTCCCACATTAGGAAGAGGAGAATCCTACTGAAGATGTATCTCATATTGGATTTCCCTCTTAGGAGGTAATCCATCTGGTTCCTGAAAAATATCATCATACTTAGAAATAATATCAATTAATTCCCATTTATGAGATGGATCACACCCTTGGAAAGCGTCATATGTCTCGACATATTTCTCTTTGACAACCATGAGTACATATCTCTTATTATTGGTTATGAGTCTTTTCATTTGTCCTGCACTAACAAGTGCCATATTTACCCTCATGTTGTGAGCTATAAAAATATATTCCACTCCCCCTTTAGTAAGGTGGTTTTTTTTCTCATGACGAAAGAAGACATCTTTTATATCATAAAGATACGAACTTCCCAACACTATGCCACATATACCAAGTGGTACAACATCCAAATCTACTTCATCAATCAACTTTGAAGCAACAGAAAATCTGACCCTACATTGTTTGGTGACATTAAGTTTTTCTTTATCACATACCCAACCAAGAGGATAAAGATTTGGATGTGGTTTCATTACAAGACCCATCTTATTGACAAGTGCTTTAGATATTAGGTTTACTTGGGAACCCAGATCAAATAATGTATCTATATTAGTATGCTTAGATACAACTCGTATATGAAATAACTCATTTCTCTTTCATTCATCAGTTTGAGATTCATTATTGGAACTTGAACTAGCATGAAGATAATCTTTACCTTGTACTCCAGCCACTATGATATTTCTTTCATCTCTTGATTCGGAACCAAGATCTTGTTGAACTGTAGCACCCGTCTTTATCTTTCCCTTTCCACCGAACTGTTTCGGTTTCTTTTCTGGATTTAGTTTCCAATAGTCTTCTTCATCGTGAGTGCTCCTCTTGAAATGAGTGCAAGATGGTTTTCCTCCTTCTCTCATCACTGTAGCAGTCTTCTTGTCCTTCCTTTTAAAATTATTGAAAGTATTTTGTGGGAAATTGGAAGGTTTCTTCATGGGATATTCTTGAACATGTTTCCCCCTATTCTCAAGGTGAGTGGCTTGCACAAAAACTTCATCAATACTAGTGGGGTTAAACAAGAGAAAAGTATGACGAATATAAATGTGAAGTGCACCAATATACTTCATTAAAGTTTCATAAAAATCCAAAGGAATATTCAATGCTAGAGATTTCTTCCTAAATTCTTCTATGAAACTTTGTACAGTATGACCTTTACTCTATCTCAACGTTTTCCATTCCATCATTGCTTTATGTAAATACCCTAATGGATATAACTGCTTCCTTATCTCTGATTTAAATTCTGACCATGAGGAAATAAGATTACCACACTTACTTTCGTCTTGTAGCTTGCTCTCCCACCATATGAGAGTGGTTCCTTCCAACCAAAGAGAAGCCAATTTCACTTTAACTTCCTCTTCGTCAATATGTTGAACACGACTATATAATTCAACCTGTCAGATCCTATTTTCTAACTTTTCAGGATTAGCATCTCCATTAAACATAGGTAAAGAAAAATTTACATCAATATTTAATAATGGTTTCTTAAAAGAGGCTTTATGGTTAGAATGTTGAGAGTGACGAGAATGCTCAAAGGAAGAAGAACTGGAACTTGAAGGTGAAGATGGAGGCTCAGTAGGATCTCCTCTAGCCCCTTTGTTTATTGAAGCATCATCATATAGTGGTGCTTCCTTTTTCTTCCCTTTCTTCTTCATCCTCTTCTTGTAATCTCCATACATTCATTCGACCATTTCTGACATGCGATAAAAGACCATGTGAAAGTTTTTCTCCTGTTTATCATGCTTATCCTCTTCTACCAGCTTCTTCCTTCGAGATGCATGACCAACTTTGGGATTGAACATCTTAAGAGTTCCTTCACCCTTCTTATGCTTGGCCCTAGTAAGAATTCATACTCAACAATTCAAGTCAAAGACAACTACGATGATACCAACATGATCCGAGATCTTTTCTTCAGGTGACTTATTAATGAACTGTATTAAACGAGCATAAACTAAAGTACACCATAAATAAGAAAAAGCTCAAAAAAAAAAGACATAATCATGTAATATGAACAAAAATAACTTGATAATGGAGACATCTCTGGGTCTTGCTCTCAAATGGGTAGGTATTTTTTATTAGCTCCATAAAACAATTGGGCAAAATACATAAGTATACCTCATTCTAGAGTTAAGCCACAAAATATTTACTTAGATCAGAAACCTAACACCACCACTGCGTTCGTGGAGTCGTTTTACCTAAAAATGACTGTCTCCATGCCTCAATTTGAGTCGAACACTTTTTGACCCAAGAGGCACCCTCGCCTCGGTTTGCATGCCCTGCTCCTCCAATAAATGCATAAAATCTCAAAATACATGCATAATCTAAAAAACTGCTCCCAAATCTGTACTTTATGGATGCACCCTGGTCTCACACTCCCATCTCGTCTCATATGTGTTTTCCAAACTCTGGCCGACCCCCTTTATATAATGTTTTCACACAGTTATGCATAAATGAGGAAGTTGGCTGAGTGGTTAGCAGAGGCTAAATTAGGCCGTAGGTTGGTGGAGGTCCCGGGGTCGAATCCCACGGGCCTCCCCTTTTTGGCAAATCGTTTCAACAACTTTGGCGTGCTCCACTAAACATAGTGAGAGGCTACAAAACTGACAGAAATGGCTAAAAATAGAGGAATATGCTATATTTGGTGGTAATTGGGTTAACCCCATAAGCGAGCAACTTTGGCGTGCTCTGCTAAATATAGCGAGTTGTTACAAAACTAACAGAAATGGCTAAAAATAGAGGAATATGTTATATTTGGTGGTAATTGGGTTAAGACCCTAAGCGGGCGGAATATTATGGTCATATGATGCAATACATGGAATCAGGGGCTAGGCCGAAGGCCTATCCCCTTTCCTTTGGCGCCTTAGTTCAAACTTACACTTAAATAATATTTGACACATATTAATAACAAGAAACATGGTGTGGTGTAGTGGTAGCACGGCTCTGTGGGGGCCTTTGGGCTAGTGAGAGGTCATTAGTTTGAATCTGGTGGAGTTATAAAACTTTTACCCATCAACCATTGGCGGGGTGCCATGTGGCAACCCATGATTGGGCCACATGGCACCATATTATTTGTCCACAAAACTGCCACTTCTCCCAATCTGAATTTGCCTATGAAACTGACACGTGTCATCACCTAACTTGCCCATGTGTCTACCATCCTTGCCACATCATCCCATGCCAACTCAGCTATACAGACGTGCCACGTGTCACCCTTGCAGTGGTGCCACATGTCACTTTGACTTTTTGACCTTTTGACCAACTTTGACCAAAACTTTGACTAATTATAACTTTTGATCTGTAACTTCGTTTGATGAGTCGTTTGCACCGTTAGAAATCTTATGACGCGCTCTTCACGATTATTCCATTTTCACTGAGTTTTGAGAACTTTGCATTTTTTCCCTTTTGCTATCTGCTAAAGACATTATGAGCATCTTGAGTTGCTTCTGTGCATTCTTAGTTGTTCTTAGCCTTCTCTGCATCCTTTTTGGATCAGGAGGTGTAACAGTTCAAGAAACCATAACAAGCATTGATTTTGGGTTGAAATATTAGATCTGGGTCGTTGGATCAAACCTAGATGAGAAGGAACACACAACGGAGGAGATCAGATCCTAGCCATTGGATCTAAGCGCGAGAGAACGAGCGCCGCCAATTAAGTTTATTGGGTTGTATGTCTTGGATAAAGTAGAGTGGATCTCAGTCATAGATCCCTTCATGGGATCTGAGTCGTAGATCTCACGGTTAGACAATTCAACACTCCAAGATATTTTAGTCTTTATATTGCTAGGAGGAGAAATCCTCGAAGCTCAGAGTCCTGAAACAAATCTTAGTTGTAGATCTCATAGTTAAGAAGGGGATATTTATTCAACGTTCAACTATCTGAGAGATCTCATAGGTATCCATTGGAAAGTGGTCGAATCCCTAAATCTCCAAAGTATCAGAGTTAATACCTACCGTAGATTATTGGGGGAGTGCGAGTTGTTGGATCCCGAAGGGGTTCGAAGATTCGACATTGTGAGAGAATTTGGTGGTGATTGCATGGAGTGGATATTTTCCCGGCATCCCAAAGGTCAGATTAAATCCTGATTGTTTGTTGTTGGGTACATGTGTGATCATATTATCAAGTATTCATCCCTCCAGAGTATTGTGGGAGAAATTTGTTTTGGTGCGGAAAGTCCTGAAGTTCTGAAGCATGGAAACGTGGATCGTGGATCTTCCCCTTTGCCAATTCGGTAGTTCAGGAAGTTGGGGGTGATTAGTAGTAAGAAGCCCTAAATCCCAAAGCTCGAAGATAATCTCAGCCGTAGATATTGGGAGGAAGCACGGGCCATTGATCCCCAAAATCTCTAGAAGTTCACCACTTCGATGTTCAGGGGAATTGGAAAGTGTTGTGGTAAGAACCTCTGAAGCCTGAAGTTTTGGATCGATGGAGTAATGAAGCTCTGTATAGCACCTCTCCAGGATTTTTCCAGTTCGACGTTCGAGGGAATTGGAAATTCTTGTGGTACAAACTTCTGAATCCTAAAGTTCTAGAGTGCTAGAGTAATGAAGCTTTAGATAGTTCCTCTCTAGGAGTTTTCCAGTTCTGCGTTCAAAATATTTGGAACATGTCGATGTAAGAACCTATGAAGCTTGAATTTCTAGAGCATCGAAGTAACGAAGCTCTGGATAGCGCCTCTCCAGGAATCCACCAGTTCGACATTCAGGGAAATTGGAATGTGTTGTTGTAAGAACCTCCAAAGCCCGAGGTTCCAGAGTGTCGTTAACGAAGATCTAGATTGCACCTCTCCGGGAGTTTTCTAGTTTGGCATTCGAGAAGTTTGGGGTGTGTTTTTGTAGGAACCTTCGAAGCCCGAAGTTCTAGAGAATTGGAGTCTCGGAGATCTGAATAACACCTTGTGACTAAGCACCTGGTCCTAGCCCACAGTCATATCAGGTTTCTGTCAAGGTAAAGGGGATAGCACCCAAAATTTTAATTCTAAGGTAAAAAGGGGCTTAGAGAAAAGAACCCACATTTTTTTTTTTTTTAGACTTGCATAAAGAAATAAAAAGGGCATGTTTATTTTTATCTTAGGATCTATCATGGGTCCAAGAGCTAATTCCTCTCCAATGAAGATCACCTGTACAAGGAATGCCCTCACAAAAACGACAATTTTCAAATAACCACAACTTTCTGCTCAAGACTCATAATTGAGCATGGAAGAAGGAATTGGAAAGGTCTTGGATGGTAGAATATAACTATTCACCCAAAAAATTGATCTAGGTAGCCAATTTTTCAAGAAATTAAAAGAAAGCGTTCTGATGCATTATTGAACCAGAATTGTTTATAATTTCATGCAATTGATAAATAAATTACCCTAACAAGTTATATTGGTTGCAAATTTTGTAGAGTTAACATCAATTAGATCATAACAGGATCAATACAGAGTTCAAAATCATGGAAGATACATAGGGGGCTTACAACCAGGAAGATGAGATCATAAGGATGTATGTCAATATAGGTAATGACGATACAAAATCAAATGGTCATGGAGAAGGAAAGGAAGAAAACATGAAATTGGTGGAGACCATTAAACTTTTGCAAAAGGATTTTCAAAGCTATAAACATGATAATGAGAGGCTTATGAAAGCCAAGGAGCAACAGGAGGACTGCAACATAAAGTTAATGCAGAGCTTGGACGGAATAGAAAAGAATATGGATAAGGAGAATGGCTCAAGCAAATCAAGAAGTCATAGGTCTCATGATGAGAGGAGAAGAACAAGAAGTGTTTATAGACATCACCATCACTCCCCAAGGAATTCCACAAGGAGATCACATAGTATTTCAAGTCCATCCCCTGTTAGTAAGCATAAGAGGAGGTTTGGCGTGGATGAGCTACAAGGATAAATGAACAAAATCAAACCTCCTACGTTTGATGGTGAGAAAAAGAGGGATGAAGATGCAGATACATGGCTTCTAGTGATGAGAAAGTATTTTTTATTACGTAATTACTCTTCACACGCAGAAGGAAGAATTTCCATCTATTATCTCAAGGGAAAGGCATCCATGTGGTGGGACCAATTTGTGCAGGTGCAACACATTAATGAGAAAAATGTTACTTGGAATTAATTCAAGGGGTATTTTCAAAAGAAATACTTGACTAAGAGATATTATGAAAAGAAAATGAAGGAGTTCTTTGAACTCAAGCTTGGAAGTATGATCATAGATGAGTATGAAAGAAGGTTTTTAGAACTGCTAAAGTATGTTGCTTTCATCAAGGAAGATCTAGTTAAGATTCAGAGGTATTTGAGTGGACTACCATCATTTATCAGTGATAAGATACAATATGATGATCCCAAAACATTGAAGGAGACCATAAGGTGAGATAAATTCCTTTATGATCAACATAAAGGAAGGCCAACTTTCTAAAAATCTTGGGAAGACAAGAAGAAAAACAAGGTGGAACAAAGGAAAAAGGAAACTAAGCCACCATTATTAAAAATTAATCCTTAGGGACAACCAACTTCTAGAGAACCTAGAATGATTGAGACAGGGGGGGAAGGCCAAGGAAACCACCTATTCAATGTTGGGGTTGTGGGGGAGATCATATGTATAGATATTTTCCTCACATAGGTGAAAAATTTAGGACTCATTTTTGTGCACGCAACACTGTGGAATATGTGCACCCTTCTTTGATGCATAATCTACATGCACTAGCTCAGGTATGCACAACACTATGGAATGTGCATACCTTTTCTTTGATAGCCATCCTCACGCACTCCACAGGTGCGCGCAACACCAAAACTTGGTATCCTGGCTCACCATCCTATATGTATCATTACATTTACACTTATTTTCAATGGCTCACTAGCCTATATGGATCATTACATTATGCACTACTCAAGTGCATGCAAAAATCAAAATGGCTCACCAGCTTATCTACACAACTACAAATGGGGTTTGTATTAGGGACATTACACTCAGTGATTTTAATATCCACAAACCATAACTAGATTATTAGAGTATTGAATGCATTCAGGTGATTTGTTATTGGCTCCCATCATTCATCCTTAGAAGACACAGTTCATCCAAAGGAGCAACTTGTTTACCAGGGATTTCAACTCGTACAGGCTTCCCAACTTGTCTTGTAGTTTCTTCGTAGATTCTTCACCTAAGACATTCAACAATACCAAATATGCATGACAAATTTGAATCGTACTCATTTCCCTTCTCTCAAGTTTCTCCCATTTTTCTCTCGACATACCTGTTGGAATTGTTCTGGGACTCACAACTACCCATTGTTCTCAATATATAAGGATATCTTCCATCTTAAGCTTTCAAAGCTCAAAATTCTAGCCATTGAAATTTTTTATCTCTATCCTCAAACTACTTTCTATTCTTTCAAATACAAATTAAAGATCATTGAATTGTAACTCCCACTGAACCTAGATTTAGCTTAGATCCAAGATCTTCTTAACCTTGCTATGATATGACTTGTACAGAGAAACAAATGAGCTCTGATACCACTTGTATCAGACCTTCTCATATTCACTATGATACCACTTGTAGAGAAAACAAACACTCACACTAAAGAAATCAGGAAAAAGAAGACATATTCAAGTAGAAAATAAATGACAAACACACAGTACAAAGAGATTTTACCCAAGAAACCCTTAATTGGGAAAACCATCATTCCTTGGGCATCTTGATGTTTTGTTTTCTTATGCATTCATAGAATAAAGAGTTGTACATGACTAACCTTGGTCTACACCTAAGAAACAATCGTCATCCTACTCTCTTGCTTTACACAAGAACAACCATGTAGCTAATTTGGCTTGCATCTAGATAACCCATTGCCTCTTTATTAGCAACATCAATCTATTACAGTTACAAAAAACCATATTTATAGGCTTTACTGCATGAAAAACCCTAAATAATGGTGCCCAAAATGGTTATAGGTCCATGAAGATGATTGGATACAATCCCACGAATCTCGGGATTCTATTATAGTCGACTACTAGTCACACACCAGTTGAATACCCAATTGACCTACAATCAATCTCTAGTTTGTTGACCTTTTGAACTCCTATCGGTTCACCTTTCGACCTTCGAATTTTCGGTTGATCACTTCAACCTTCGACTTAACCATTGAATCAACTTAACAGTCTAGTCGAACTTTCACCCAATCGATCCACCTCGAATAGCCATTTGGTTCATTGTTCTCACTACAAATAATATAAAAATGCAACAAAAATTCCATTTGATACCTGAAAATGGCTCCAGAAGGTTTCAGACCCCAAATTTCCAAATTGGGACCTGCCACTAAAATGGGCCCTACAAGCCAATTCCTCTAATATTTCCACCTAGAAAGTACTAAGATAGATGAAAAATTATATAATGATCTAATCTGGATCATAAACTTTGGCCTTAGGGTTTCACCAAATCTAATTTCATTTGTTGTAATTTAATTTCCAGATTTGAGAAATGCCTTAAATTAGCCCACAAAATGTTTTTTTTGTTTGCTATCATGTATGTGACTTGCAGGACTAGTTGTTGTCTAAGAAACCATGATCGAGGGGCATCTAAGTTGTCAAAATCATCGATGGATCACACCTATCCTGGGCCACACCAACCCTTAGTTGGATGGATTTTTTAGGTTCCTCCTGACGACAACAGGCTTTGACCCTAGGTCGTCCAACAAACAAAACCCTTTCGAACCAATCATGCCAACGGTATTTGACCATCCCACAAAATGTTAGATAAGTTCTCAAAGCACCATTTTATAGGCCTGCTATGCCTTTTTAGGGTTAGATATCATCAATCAAGCACAAACCTTTAATAAAATTGTCTAGGAAATAAAATACATTGTTAACTTTGCACCGGACTATGAAAGAAACCTAAATAAAAAAAATAAATTATTTTTCACCATTAGATTTGTTTATAAACAAAAAACAATAAAAAAATATTTTGGATTTCCATGGTTTTTTGTTGGTTGTTGGGAGAAGACCAATGCCTTTGTCCAATTAGGGATTATGGAGTCAAGAAGTATGCCCCTCCAAAATTTTGTCACTTCTATCTTAAGGATTAGGGTAAGAGATTAGAACCTCAAAGGTAGATTAATCTCTCACCTAATCAAGATAAGGTATGAAGATCAATGCCTTACAAGAAGGGATTCCACAAGGGAAAGACCTTCACCAACATGATCAATTATGGCTTGAATAAAATACTTGAAACCCTTATCAAGGAACTAAAGGAAAAACAAGACAAGAGATTGAGCAAATACCGAACCAACAAAGGAAGATGGAACATATAGAAACCCTATACCTCTTCCTCCCAAGTGGTTGAATAACCATTCAAATGGATTGGTCATTCTAGCTAGTAGAATTCTTGAATTATCATAACAAATCTTTGATGCACCAAGAAAATAACCAAGAAAGAGAGAGCTCTAAGAATTGACACCAAAACCTCCAATAGGTAGATCTTCAACAAATTGTATTCTCAAGTGATGTCCAACAACAACAACAAATTAGAATGAGAAGATAGCCTTTATTTCTAGATGAAGCTTCTATATCCTTCTCATTCTTTATTATTTTCTATCTCCTAAAATCTAGCCTAGGAGAATTACAAAAAGTGACATGTAATCCATAAAGTAAGGGAGACTATGTAAAATACAAATAAAACATGCCACATGTACACAAAACCCTCATGAGAAGGGGACATCCCACAAAGAAGGAAGTTGACTTGGAGAAGAAGCTCAACATTCTTTTAAAAAAGTATAATGCAAGCCTCAAAACATGGTGTAGAATCCTTTCAAGCAAAGAAAGTGCCAACATTTAGCCTCAAATGATGGAGTGACCTCATGAATAATGTGAAAATTACCCCCAAGAAGTCGACAACTTCTCAAAATATGCTCATAGATTCTCAAAAGATGCCTCCAAGATGTGACCATGTCCTCATCTCAAGCAAAGATGCCTCCATAAAGGATGGGGCAGGACTCTCTATGTCAAAATATGTCATAAAACCTCCACATGCGAGGTTTTCCCTCATAGTAAGAAATACATGGCTCAAAAAGTGATGAACTCAGAGGTGCTCTAGAATCCTCAACGTGGCATGTCAAGAGGACATCCATGCATGCATAAATAGCTCCCAAAGTGCCTTGAATGATGTGATTTGTGTCTTGGGATACATGTACTACCTCAAGATCTGTGAGACTACGTCAAGAAACATGAGTCTGAGTGAGTATCTGTAAAATCATCTCCAAGAGTAGATGGCCAGAGTGTGACAAGTACATATGAGAAGGGTCCATGCTTAGGCATAAGATACGTGTATTTGAAATAGGTATGACAACCTTTACAACATGAGAAACACTTTTACATTACTTACAAAAATGTGAGAGAGAGTAGAAGCTCCCTTAGATCACATGTCCTTGTAGATCCATCCCAAAAGGATCGCATGCCTGCCTAGATCATAAATTACCGACATAATGGTGAGTTATTGATCCGAAAATGATATTTTAAACGACAATGGTTGAGTTATTATGCATGTGTTCATTAACCATTTAGGAAGCTTAATGAAAGAGGAAGAATTAAGAATGAAATATTAAAGCCATATAAACATATATAGATCTTAAATAAATCATGAGGATCGACAAACCATAAACACCAATGTGATAACGAAGTTAGACAATCTCGCCTACGTCTCCGGGCCTTTGTCTCAGTGGGTGAGGCTTTCTTATTTTTTTTTTAAGATTTAAAAGTACATCAAAGCAATGCCAAAAAGGTTACAAACTAATATGGTCTTGTTTTACCAGATATCTAGAACCAAACAAAAGAAACGACACTAAAATTGGATGACCGGAGCTCCCAGAAATGGCCCACAAAGGTGTGCTCCTCAATAGATTGTCTGCATAAAAATGTCTCATGGATTGAAAAATCTTCAGTATAAACCTGCTCTAAATGTCCTCTATGGCTCCATGAAGCCCTGGTTTATATAGATCTAAAGTTGGTAACCATATCCCAACTTCCCCCCAAGATCTGGCCTAAAAAAGGGCCCAATATCCCCTCAAAAAGACCAAAATCTCTCAATTCTGCTAAATAAATCCATAAAAATATTTATAATATAGTAAATAACCCACAAAAATAAATTATGTAGGGAGTGACCCCTTTTAAGCGGGCTCTTGGTCATATTATATGCCTCCATGTGGCCCTGGCCCTATGGGTGCACTGCTCTAGCCTTAAGCTCTCGGCCCTGGTCCTGTGCTTGGCCATGTGGCCAGGCCCCATACCTCCACGTGCTATTAGCAGTTAGAGCCCCTGAAGGTTAGCCAATGGTTAAGCCTCTTGGTCGACAATATAGCTCGACCGACTGGCGCTAACCTCCCTACTCCCGTGCTTAATGATATACACCGAGTCACATGGCCATGTAATAGGACTGGGATTCAAAGCCATATGTTATATCCATGCACAAACAAAGATTGGAGTATGGTCATAGGTAAAGGTTACATGTGTCGGGGGCTGGGGCTAGGCCCCAACCCTTTTTCGCCCAAACATACCACTTGTTCAAATTTAAATATAAGTTGAGGGGTATATAGTTAAGAACTAATGTGAGGGTGGGCTATCTACCCTGGCCCTGCCAAGTCCTTCGCCTAGTTGAGAGGTC